>DWUN01000367.1:0-23854 GCA_018249975.1 Passova gellias
TTTCCTTTGTATCTCATTGTAAGCGAACTTAATGTTTTTATGAGAATAAATTCTTTAAACCTAACCTAATACCCATTAATCATCTTTTATTTTGCCACTAAAAGGGTTACGGCTATAATGAACCACACTGACCAAGTCTAATTTAGTAAACTTTACATGACTTACAAACCATTATGGAAAACTGTACAGTTTTCTTTCAACGTAATGACGACAGACATTAATTTGACAGACGAAACGATAATTTCACTCTAATGCTGGCTGGTGTGATTCTGAATCCAATTTTGTTTATTTCTTTGTTTCTCAATTCTTAATCACATCGTGTAACTTTTTCACTTGAACCATTATCAAAATGAGTTGACACAATGTTGACACAAGTTGAGTGTACCTACACAATGACCAATTGTATCATTTAAGATAAAGGTCGTTTTCGTGCGAAATATTTTAAATTACAATACGTTCGGGAGCATACAATATGTCTAAGTCAAAAATTGGCTTAAACGGAATACATTGTTTTAAACGGGATGAAACACTCGCTTTGCGTGTGTTCAAACGCCCCCTATCTCCCAACACCCGTGAGATATCGAAAGCGTATATTGTATTATCGTTTTGAATTTTTAAACTCACAAAGGTACGAAAGAACACGAGGCTGTTTACGTATATGATGATAATAGTTGATGCAATTTTATTACACGAAAAACGTTTCCGTACCGTTTACAGTTTCTACGTTATATTTGAGAAAAAAAAATACATTTAATTAGCAAAGCAAAGCGGTAGCAGAAACAATTTTTTTTAATACACGGAATTTATAATTTATACAACACTTTAAATATTTTCAGCAATTACATTTTTCAGTTGAGGGGCGAAACGGAAAAAATATTTCACGTGTACCAAAGTTGAAACGTTATAACTGTTTATAAGAGCGGAAATGCTATGAGATATAATTTCCTCATTACCATCGCGCGGCTAAAATGATTGCAATTTTTACTAAACCATTAAGCATTTGAGTGCTACTGGATTTTTTTTCGCTCTCTACATCCGAATGCGCCTTTGGGGCTTCAAAGGGTAGGTAATAAAAAATATCGTTTTGAATTTTTAATGCGACATACGCACATAGGGGACTAGAGGTAGTATTTGTAGTAGGTAGTGGGTACGTAACGGCAATCGAAATTGCAAATTTGTGCAGGGGCGGCTCCGGTTCGTTAGCGACTTGTGTTTACGCGTTACCAACAACTAGGGCTGCCAACCGCTAATTGATCGAAGTTTACTTTTAGTTTATTCGATTTGATGGAATCAACGTAAGCATTGTAATGTTTAATTCGATTATTGACTGTTCGAACGCTCTGCATAATTTTAACGTTCAATCGAATGAATCATTGATTGTGATTAATCGTTATATGTTTCACGTGGTTTTCAAAACAATACAACATGATCGTTGAAATTATGTATTTTTAGTTTTATTCTTAATAAAAACTCATTCTAAAAAACTCTTATTTGCATAAAAAATATAATACTGGCTGACTAGTAAAAATTAACTACGTTTTAATAAGATACAGACGAAGTTATTTTTAATCTAAATTCTCTCATAAAATATAAAAACAGGTGTGAACTGAACTTTTCTGTAAATATGAAACATACGCGGAACTGAAACGCGTTCTACATGAGTTTCAATGTTGAAGTTCAGTTGCGTTCTATTTGAGTCTTAATGCCGAAGTTCAGTTCAAGCGAGTAGTAGTGCTCGTAGCCCTGTCGCGGTTGTGGATTGCCAGCGATCTGTAAAGTGAAGCAGCGGCGGGCGCGATCAGCTCTTGGATGGGTAGGCACTAGTGGCAAATTTCCTCGAGCGCTGCCATGTTCAGCAGTGTAGGATAAACAATCGATCCATGTTATTATACTTAGGTAGCAATCGTTAAGCCCCATCGGACGCGAAAAAGGCGGCTTATTAATAACAATATCTTGGGACGTCTCACACGAATATCTGATTCCAATCTAAGCAGAGCATGTAGGTATTAATCAGACAGCTGACAAACTACATAATATATACATTTATATTGACATTTTCATTGCGATCACGAGAACAAATAAAAGTGCTCATCACTCAAAATGTTTGTCCTGGGTGGGAATCGAACACACAACCTTCAGTATACCAGTCAGGGTCTCTAAACATTAGACCGAGAGGCAAGATTTACAATCATTCAACATACGGCTCGGCTACTAATTTGTATTTACGCTAAATCGGATTAGAAAAGCGTGGTAGAACATGTTCCAGGATACAGAGAGATGCGGGAAGACGGTCGCAGTCTACAGTAACTATCAAAAATATTTCAAAATACATTTTCTATTATTGTTGTTTAAATTTAGTGCTTCCCAACCCTAGACAGTAATACTACTGTATAATGATCCTTCTTTTAGCGAACATTTTAATAATTGCAAAATTTTCCAATTTGCATATACGTGAAACACCTACGGTACTACGCGCTAGCGAGAGTGTACATGGCTTTGTACGTTAACAAAACATTTGCATAAACAAATGACTGTTGCAATATTTGGCTTACTACATTTGATTCAAGATTAGGTAAGATAATTAGGATTAGCTAATATTTTTGCTGGCGTAATTCTATTAGCAGAGTTTCGGCTACCAGGGTTCATAGTACTCTTATAACTTATGTCCTGACAACTATAGTTTTTCTATTATCCCTAATTATAAGTTCTATTTATCCAGCTAGCTATCAGACGTCCATTATTGGGCACTACCATTGGCGTAGAAAATTACTGATTAAATTCAAAAAATTTCAATCGACTATTGCAACAATGGTTTACTTTGGGCCGCTAAGTAACTCAGTCTAGATTTCAATCTATTCCGATATGAGAATTATTGTTAAATAAAATGTTTGTATACACAATTCGGTCGCTTTTATTATTTATTATACCATCAGACCAGGGCCCTAACGGGGTAGGCAGAAAGCACCGAGTGCCAAATATCTCTGTCCTCACAAACCTGATGTACTTATCTACATTCATGCTTTTAGTGAATGTATCATTATGTACATTAAGTCTCACAATAAACAGGTATTGTTTTAACAACAGCACAGCATTACCCAGACACTGTGAAGTTATTATTCAATGTAGAAAGGCAATAACATTATCATTTGTATTAATGGACACTTAGCGCGTTGGCGTGCCAACAATTCAGACGGAATAACCTCGCACCTATCTCGTTTCGTTTATTGCTACATTATAACACTAGTACCCGATACGCCCGGCTTTGCGTGGGCACATTAGATTTAAACTATAAACAGACGGCAGAATGTAAACGACATTTCAGATAGTCTAACTGCGATTATAGGTTTCGTTTATTCGCCATCTTGTATTGAGCTTTGATACGTGTGTACTTAAACGGACTATTTCACGGAATTCACGAAAAGGAATTTGCACTCGTAAACTTAGTTTTCAAGGATACTGAATCATGCAACTCTTATAGCAGTGGAACTAAAAAAGGGATGGAAAAAATTACTTAACGCACTTGTCTACGTCATTGAGCACTTTGATTATGATGACTTCTATTTATAAATGACCTAAATGGTCATTACGACTTTACGATATTTGATTTTACATTAGAAAGAAAAAGTAAGCAAGCAGTTATCGTGCCATTTATAACAATTAAGGCATACAACATAAATATACATACACATTCACCTATACATAATTAGCATCATATCAAACCATCTTTAATACAAATACTGATGCATCTAAGGTCATACCTGTTTCAGCATTACAAAAATTGTTCTTAACTCTTAACCATTTTCTGTGTATTTTTCAAAGGTTATATTCTTGTTCCAAACACATTGTAGAATACGTACAAAAGTATTGAAATAGTATTACGATACAAATGTCACGTTTCATTGTTACGATCGGATCGAAAATAACGCGCCACGTATTTTATACGTCAGATTGTGCTTATTCAACAATAAAATTTCCTGTTGACGCTATGATACAACGTGAATTGTTGTAGATAAAATGTGTGTGAAATGTTTTATGGAAATGTAATGAAGTGTGTAGGTATAGGCGACTTTGTTCTGTTTATGTTTATATCTCAACAGCTTATTACGGTTACGCTTGATTAGATATGTTTCGCTCATCTTGTCGTTTCAGTCCGATGATGTAAATAATTTTATGGAGTGTAATTCGCAAACAATGTCTGAACAGTTCTCAAGGTGCGAATTGATTCAATAATTAATATTTACATCGATAAATTTGATCAAAGAAATATAAACCTATACCGCCGTAAACACGTAAAATTGTCAAATATATTTCATAATAAGGTTTATAAATATTTTTACGAGACCTACAGATATATGAGCTTACAGGTTACGTAGATTGTATTGCACCTATATATCGGAGGTCATGCAGTTATTTATTTATTTAAGTTAATGGATATACCATTATAGTCTCGACCAGTCGGGAATCGCTTATGAAACTCTTCATATGGGAACCAAATTGAATTACTTCAATAAAACAAGCATTTATAGCCGCACTACACTTGTTATTTTGCCGAAGTGGAGTTATAAAGTGTAGTCTTCAATAACTTATTGCAATACTTACAGCTTATTACGGTTTATTGCATCTTTTATAGATATTGATAGCGAAGGTAAGTTTGAACGTTTCATAATTTAATTTATTTACAAAACTATTTTAACCGTCTATCTAATTTTCGAATAGACACTAAATAAACCTTATTTGTATACAAAGCAATAGAGATAACGTAAGCTCTTACGAATATATCCTATAATTATTAATAGATAATGGATATATTTTAAAAAAAGAGTTTTAAAAAAATCATACGTAATTACGAAATTTACTTCACGATAATTTATAAATATTAGTATAAAAATTATCAGCTTTAAAACATGTTTCCGCCCGGGATCGAACCGGGGACCTTCTGCGTGTTAGGCAGATGTGATAACCGCTACACCACGGAAACGATACACGACATGTCTGAAATATTCTTTAGGTCTCATATACTCGTAACTGTACTACTACTACTACTACATTGTTATATAATCCAAAAAAAAAAAAAAAGCTATATAAAATTAAGTATGTAAAACCTATTTAAATAATATAAATAATTCATCACTTAATAATAATAATTAAAATAAACACCAGGTTTTACCTTCAAATCTTGACAATTTATTAGAATAAATCTGTGTAAAAGGTACTTTAATTTTCTAAGAATAAATATTGGCTAAAACCTATGAATATACCCCTGAATGTCGCGAATATCTGTTCACAACTAAGTAAGGTTTGCCTGCCCAAGTAGATTTAGTAACTATTTGAAAAATGCAAGGACATTGGGTAATTAAAATTTTTACACCTACCTAAACTTACACCTAGACTTTTGGCCTACATTACTTTATCGTTATCAGTCTAACATATTACGGGTTGGATATTGCAAATCCATCGGATTATATCCAGTCCTTATCACAGACTTAAGTGCTCAGTGGTCTAATGATATACCGTACAGTGATTATTTGTCTGATTGATTAAGTTAATGCAATGTTCTAAATCAGCATGGCTTAGGAGAATATGGAGAATATGGAGCATATAAAGCGACACGAATTAGTGATTGTCTATACAAAGCTAGTTGTAGAAATATCTGTAGATAATAAAAAAACTTCGACTGAAATCAAGTCCATTTCCTCCTTCAGAAATATACATATATATATATATATATATATATATTTTATTGAATAAGTATGTTGAACATTGTCAAATGAGCAAATCCTAGGTGAAATATAGGGCAACTACGCAAGGGCTGAAGGGTCAAATTTATGTGAGATGGACAAATATTTGTCTTAATCCTTGAGTCAAGGCCTTGTTTGCGCGCAGACCCTTAACATTAGAAGCCCTAGCCTTAGGTCGGTATATCATGTGTAAAATATTATTTCTGTTATATAACTAATGAATTCCAAAATTTCAAATATAAATATACGATATATTTGTCATATTAAATGCGTTTCATGTAGTGATATAATTTTTTTTGCTATTGCATGTACTTTCTTATGTTATACATTAAGCAGTATACTGATAAAAAAATGTTCGTAACTTCGATCACTTTTGCTAGTGTACCTGTGAATTGAATATTTATTTTACAAAAGTTCTGTTCTCTTGCATCTTGTGTGTTCTACGGGAGAATACGGAATTGAATTATTTTTAAGCCGGACCCACCATTAACATATATTTCAGATATAGCCTTTCCTTTTTCTGTGTTATTTTTCTACTTAATTTTATTCAAATTTTGTTATCTTACATCGAATACTCTCAAAACTATACGCGACTTAGATCTCAATAGCTCGGCTTAAAATTCTATGAGAAGACTTATTTAAATTCTGATGAAGCCTGGCTTGTATTTAGTCTTTATTACCTAGAGCAAAAGTTTAAAGTTGAGATCACTACGAAATGAATTTTAAAATATATATACATATGGCATTTGTATATTATAATTTTATACTCAAAGTGTGTCTCTTAGCAGCATGGAGAAACTGGACGACGAGATCCCAAGACAGGAATCAGTAGCGTTTTTTAGGAGAGGTTTATTTCTGGTATTGGACAAGAATCGGCCGATTATTACGTCTTAATATATTGAGCACGTTTTAAACGTCCATATTAGCTTCAAGCACTCCAAGAAAAAAAATAGATAAAACCTAAATAATTTTCACCTTTAACAACTCATATCTAAAGGTTCTGTACTAAAAGTAACTACTGAAATCTTATCCGACGTTGTTGTATCCGCTGTATTATCCCCAAGTTGTTAGTTGGAATATCTCGTAAGGTTTTATTACTCATTCAACTTAGCACATGTGCTCAGAACATAATGATTATTTAAGGCAACACTAAGTATGGAGGGCTATACAAACAGTAACTACGCTACCGCAGTGGATATTGGATCAAATAACTTAACTTTCCCAATTAAGTAGCACTTTAGGTATCAGATGAATGTCAATGCGCGAAGTTCCTTTCAGATTTCACTAGCTTTCCGATCGGTACATAAAACTCTCCGTTTCAAGTATCGATCTCTGGTAATAGTTAGTTGAAACAAGGGAATCCTCTCTGGTAGATAGTTCGTGGAATTTAAAAGTCGGCTGTTACGGCTTAAATTCGACTGTTCGAATGACATCAATCCGCTAGTTTCAAGCCTTTTACCTTGCTTCTATATTCATGAACTCCGATTAGACTCGGCTTACAGTTTCGATAAAATCTGGTGGCTTTTGAAACATACTTTAAGACGATTTTAACTTTTAAAAATGCTTTCGAATCGGGTTTGACGTTTAATAACTAATTAGTACTTGTTACTATTATATTGAAAAACCTAATAAATAAAGAAATAATTTTGGGGATTTGACTTGAACCGTGACGGTGAGAACCATAACCATTCTGCAATATGAAAAACGAGAGCGTGTTGTCACGCCATGTGTGCAACGATCCGAACTAATCAATCGTTTGAAAAAGTAACAGTAACTATACGTTAAGTTGAGGCTGGTGGGAATATTAGGACTAGTTAATACATCAAAATAAAAGCTGGAAACCTTCCAATGTATAATGTAGATGTATATGTAAATGTCTTGGTGTGGTTATTTATCGTATCTTCATTATTGAAGATATTTATTTTGACATGGCTTTACGAAGTTGGTGCTTAATTGTCTCCATGATCATACGGATACTTCCATTTGGATATACTATGGTAAATTAAAAAAATGTCCATTGATTTACAGTACAATAGGTTATTTTCCAACGAGAAGTATCCGTGTGCTATTTCAATTGTTACAGTATTAACACTAAATTTGTCTGTTTTAAATGCTAGTCAGTTGTTACTTGTTACTTGAAAGGGAGTCTGGGGAGTTGTGTCTGGTCCGATCCGAGTTGGAACACGAACTGTTTTAGAGAACATTAACTGAATAAATGTAACGTTGCACGTGTGATCTGAAGAAAATAGCTTCCTAATTTCCACTTCATGTCATTCCCAGGATGCTCTTTGTGTTTGGAATTCGATTATATAACCTGTATATCTCTAGAAGAGGAAGGTGCTTTACTGATTGACATAAAGATCAACGCTTAAACCGGTAAATCTAGGATCCGGAAATTTTGGAAATATATTCTTTATTCTTTACGTAAGTGAGCACTAAGAATGGATTTTTAGAATTTCTAATTATAACCGGTTAAATAGGCATGGAAGGATTGTATCAAAATTTTACAGCTTTGAAGTTAAGACACCTCTAACTTTTGATTCACGATCTTGATCAATTAAAAAAATGCCGTTGTCCGTTATTGGAAAATCAAATTCAACTCGATAGAGCCAAATTGTAAATATACGGAATGTGTTTATTTTCATCCAAAAACCGTACATAGTATTAGATTACGCATTAGAATATAATTGTTAAGAAAAATATCCACTTTGTAACATCAATGTAACATGTTACTTTTCTGATTTTATCGCAAATACTTATTACCGATTATTTTAAATTATCGATAATTTTCGTGTAAAGTTTATGGACGGACATAAATTTGTGCGATTTCCGCGAACGCAAGTCTAGAATCTTGCCAATACAAATTGAAGTTCAAATTGGATTTTGTTCTGAGCAAATAACCGGCTCCTATTTGCTCTTACAACGTCTACTTAACAAATGCTTTCTTTGTATTAGCTAAGTAAAAGCAACTACAATTCTTTTCGAGAATGTGGAATTGCTAGCATAAAAGAAAACGGGTCGAATTTGCCCAATGCTTCTTCGTTACCCGTTAAAAATGTATACACTCGCACCAAAAATGGTACCGTCTCTTATATGCATTACATATTATATTAAAATACCTACTGAGATTGATGATTAATAGCGGTCTTGTTTCCTTGATTAAAAAAAACTGAGACTATTAATAATGAACTTACCTTTAATAAGCCTGCAAGCTATAATAAATAAATAAAAATAATATTAGACTCAGTAATTTTCAGGAAGTTGTAATTGCTATAAATCATATACGAATACGTACATGAATACATATACATATTTGATATTAATGAAATGGGTCTAAAAATAATCTTCATCAATGAGAATAAACGATCCCTAATGTTATTTTAACCTTTCAGAAATGCTGTATGACATGCAATAAACAATTTGACAAACAACAAACTATATAACAAATAATATGAACGTGCTCATTCCAATTCCGTAAATAAATATCAATGAAGTATGTTTGAATTATTTGCGCAGCAGGGCGGATGCAAAACAACAGCAGTGCAGCGCTTCATCGCCAGGGGTCTCCGATCTCATAACAAACACAAATAAGCCGACGTGATCCTCTTACTTCCATAGATTACATACCCAGCAAGAATATTTCTATAGCGGGCCGTCGGAATAATTCATGATGCAAGGTATTATCTTATCGCAATGAGAAATAGTTTACACGCAGACGCAGACACGAGTGTGCCATTTGATATAATATTTCGCTGACGTAAAGTTGGCAAACCGGCGCCGAAGCAGCTTCTTGTATTGTAACTCAGCCGGTTTCCTAGATTGAGATTGCGATTGTGATCTGGCTTCCTTTACGGGGTCAAGACTGTATGGTCTTCGGGTGTCTTTGTTCAGTAAGAATTGGACAATAACGTTTTGTCTATAAACGAATTGTACAAATATTATGTAACTTTGAAATGGACGATTTTGCTGAAACAGCTGTTTAGCTGGCTTGGTTCGGCCGTTATATCCTTTTCTTACCGATCTTGAGAACTCGTCTACACCGCAAGTACTGGATGCATGAAATTAAACAATTATATATTGCAAGGCATTGGCGGTTTTTTTAGATTGTTTTTTTTTCATGATGCGGATAAGGTTGTTACTTAGTTTTAATATATTCTTGACAAAGTCTGTATCTTAAAAAATTAAGATGTTACAAAATTAAATTGTAAGAATAAAGAGCTTTTTACAACATATTTTTGAAAATAAGTTCACTCCTCGATTTAATTAATAGATTAAAAATTATAAGGTAACATCTAGGTGCCCGCGTAGGTAACTAGGTTTTGAAAATGTTACGCTACAATACATTGTATATATAATAGAAGTGGAGGTAAGAAAAATACTTGTAGGTGAAGGTCAAAGCTCAAATAGTAAAGAGGTCTTATTGAACTGTCACAGGAGTATTGGATATAAGGGTGGATTAATTAGAAACGGCTTATGTCTTCGTTTATCACTCAATGGGCAGTCGACCCGTAATTACAAATAATTGTCTGTATTAAGAGTCATCAAATTCAAATAAGTAGAGTTTACCTCCTAGAGCAATAAAATATGTATTTACAAATTACTGTAACTTAGGAGATTACAAAGGGCGATCTTAATATGTCATGGCATTCTCTACCAGACAACCCTTGGGGGATGGTGAAAGGTAGAGCGGCAGGCACTACTATGAATCATCACAAAGTACATAGTATGTAAACTTATAAAAACAGGAATGTGTATAAATATGCTGTACAAATATATATGACAGATACAATATATATATTAATATTTTCTATTTATATGTTTGTACTTATATAGATATTTATATCGGTCATAGTATATAGATGCCTAAGACAAAAGCATTGGTGCGTAAATTAACCATTGGTTTACACTTAGTGTGTGATACTTATACACACACGCATGCGCGCACACACACACACACACAGACACACACAGACACACACACACACACACACACACACACACACAGAGACACACAGAGACACACAGACACACACGCAAACACGCATACAGCAACACACGAACAAATCACGTTTCGTAAATTTGCGAATTATAAAATGCAGATGAGCGGTGAAAAATCACACACACTCCGTACGCAGCTGGTGAAAACAGCAGATTATCGAAATGTAATGAATTTTACAGAATGAATCGCCGACCGCAGACTGTTGCGGGCGTGTGGTTATTTTTCATCTCCCTTCATGCGATGGCTATTATAAACGTGTTTTCCGCTATATATGCGAAATTTCTTTTAGTTTCTCGTAATACACATGATTATTGAATTACCACCGCATATTACATTATTTATCCATACCTACATATATTATAAATAAAACCTACGCGTCTTTAGTGAACATAATTATGATTTCTTGTCTTATTTATCACCAGCATTCATTTTTTTTAAAAGTTCGTCTCTCTGTTTTTCCGGTGTAATCTGCGGAACGAGTAAACGGATTTTAATGGTACTTTCACTGGTAAACAGGGCGGTTTATAGGACTACATATTTTATTATTATACTTTTTATCACGGAAATAATTTTAATTGAAGCTTCGACAAATTTTGAATTTGAGTATTGTTAATACAATTTATTCTTTATGTATAATTATATAATTATAATTATGCTAAAAAAAATATTTTATTTTCGTGGGTAACCGCACTTGCAATTAGAACATATGATATTCATTTCATTTTACATTTCAACAGTGTATCAATGTGTTACAAAGCATATCTGACTTAGTTCATTAAAGCAATGAATTAATTAATAGACTTATGGGCTTATACGCAATGTAATTTAATTTAATATTCGTTTACATAAAGTTTTATTTCACGGGCGAGGTGATTTCAGCACGAACAGGTAACCAATAGCAACAACGCGGCCGAAATTTGCGCAGTTCAACATTGGACAGCCGAGTCCACCTTCAACAATAATATTATTACACGAATCGATAAAGGTCAAAACGTTTGAAAATGTGTAACAAAATACGCCATACATTAGTCTTACATTAAAATATACAGCTAGCATCGGCTATAAGTAAATGTAAATTATTGTCACACTTGATAGTATTATCCGGTATCGATAATATTTATTGGACCATTCGAAAGATAAACGGTGCTAAACGTCCCGTGATAAAGAATATACGATTTGATGCAACTGATCCGATTTTTTAATCCTCGATCGATTTTGTAATCCCCAACAAGTTTCACAAAATATGGACTTTTCACAAACTGGACTTTTGTGCGGTTATGTTTACGACTATAGTTTTTTAAGACCGATTTAAATATCCGATCTTTCCAAATGGTGACAAAGAGTATGGCGACAGCGACTCATATTCCACAATGCTACATTACAAAATGTATAAATACTAGCAATGTAGCACCCATACAAAAAAAATCGCTGTTCACTTATGACCGACGCGAGTATAACAGAAATAAATCAGACAGGTTTCGATTTCCAAGACAATATTGAGAATCAGCATGGCCTAATCAAGTAACTAAAGTTGACAGAGCTTCTGACAGCATTAGCAATTTTTTTTGGAGATGGTGTTTTCAAAAACGATCTTATTATGAAGGGTTACGGTTCAAAATCGTTTGGTGAACTTGGTTTAGATTTTACTTTATATACCTGAGCTGGGTGAACCTGAATAAACTAGGGACACGCCGACCGCATACGACAAGAAGGCTAGTTTAAGCGACGGCCCACTGAATTTGTTAAGCCTACATAACTAATGTCTTAGGGTTGTTCGGAACTAACAGAATATAAAGACTATTGAAATAAAAAGTTTATGGCATTTGTCTATAAAACAGTGAGAGGGACAGATGAATAAAATGTTAATGGAAGTTTATATCTTTTTGATAATTCGATAAATGGCTATCTAACCGGACAGCCGATAAACAGACACGTACACACTCGTAGATATGTTTATTATATACAGATACAGAATAAACGTATATGCTCATAACAAACTTTTTATACCCTGAGTGTGAAGCCAACTTACGAGCTCCGGCTTAGTAGTCAAGGTTTCTAGCCACTAGCCATTTATGAGACCAATTTTCTACGTACCCGCTAAAGTCTAAATATGCGAGGAACTTTGGCACTTCCAACTGCCCAGCAAAAAGCCCACAGCGTCCAGGATTGTCAACAGGCATTTTCCATTCATAGGTATTAAATACATATATGGTTACTAATGTTACTTTATCTTTGCTGAACCATAATTTTATTTCCACTGAATAGACTGAAAACTTTTACGACTATGCTTACTAGTGCCTTAAGAGCGTCTGGATCGCTCAAGATTTTTATTTCACCAATCAGCCAAGGCAACGTGTTGCAGAAATAAGTAAAAAGTTGCCGCATAATGTCTGCGAGTAGATCGTGCGGTAAAATTCTTATTGTTTTCGTTATCAGTAGCATTAATAAAACAAGGATTAAATAAAGCCAGCTTTTTATTGCGCAAGTAAGACTTTTTATATTGCAAGCGGTTTAGCGCATGGTGCGAAAAACAAAAAATTCTAATATGTTCACAACTGGCGGCAAAGACTAGATTATTGATAAAAGATAAGACTAAACTAGTAATCAATATAAAAATTATAACAAAATGAAAGATATGGTGTAAAAGAACACTGTGTAGAAAATTAAAAATTAAGAAAAGCACGCTTAGATGGTTTGGGTAACTATGAAATATATTTGAAAGACGTAGAGCTAAGCGTACGTACTTTAGTGAAATCAAAGAATTATGTTAAGGTCAAGCCGATCCTGTATGACTTTGATAAAAGTAGAAGAGTCAAAAGAAGTTTATCAAAAACATAGCCGGTGAAAGTCTCTGCCTACCGGTATGGGAAACAGACGTGACTGTATTTTTGTATGGATACAAAAACATGTTCGGTAAATAATGTTCTTGAGCAAATTGCACCGAAATCCTCAATAAGCAAATTTTGTAACAATGGCTTTTCGATACGCCCGATCGCAACCCGATAATATAAACATTCTGGAATAAAATTGTTTTCCTTGACCGCAAAATACAATACCATTTTAAATGAATTTGTTATTGCAGTGATTGTCTTTTATTATTCGTAACAAAAACAAAGAACTCCTGATTTACGAGTACAATAATTAAATAATTTAATTGCATTACCATAATTTACATGTAAATATATTTGGGATTATATAGCCTGACGTTTTTTGTGTTTCTTGAATTGTCCCTGAATCCTGCTTTAGTAACTTATATTATTAGTTCTGATCCAGTATATATAAATGCGGTCCCTACGCTCCGCATCACTATAATATCTCTGTCATACTATTTTGTACTGTAGCAACCCTTCTTAATAATAATCCAACCAAAACAATGCTCGATACAGAAAATCATTCACGGCGACTTGTTTATTATGTCCCGGAAGTATTGCAATTTCTTATTACAACGTTTGATGATAGACAACACAGCTACATAGGCGGTGGTTGAAATAAAATAAGTAATGGAAGCCGTCGCCGTAGGCCACAGGCAAAATCAATTTGATCACAATTCTCATTTTCCCGATACTTTCATTTCGCTGGCTCAGTAGATACAATTCAGGGAGCCTCTGCAACGCTCGTGTATATAATTTGCTATTGGATATACCTTCTCGTTGTTTCTAATATTTTTAACAACATACTTGAAGTATCTCGGATATTGCACTGCTCTATTATAATGTAAATGTTTTAAATATGCGCTCTAAAAGCGCTGTACCAATTTAATTTTAAACTGGCTTTGTGTAGTTATTGAGGGGTCAATGACATTATCTACGGGATAGAAAATGGTGCTACATCGAATAAAAATGCATTTAAGCCAAGGCAAAAAAAAATGCAATAATAATGCACCTTTTACAATATTACGTATGTTTTTGTTTAGTTACACATCTAACCGAAAATTCGTTTTTTCTACGTCAGGTTGCGCCGGAAAAGGAACAGTCACTTAATAACTTTTTAAATCGATTCTAGTCCCATTATGTTACGTTCGTGCTCTATCATTCTGTGGCTTGTTTTATGGAAATTAAGGGAATCGCGCCATTATCGCGTTCGCACAATGATTGCTAGTGACTTAAGAAAATATTTGTTAGTACGTCGCGGTTTTGCTACCGTATAATCTTTGTCGCTAATATCTTTAGTGGAAATATATGTGGTGATTATGAAGTGAGTCTTCTCCCACTGTTAGTTTCATTTAAGTATTACAATGCACAACATAGAAGTATTGTATACACAAAAATATTTACATACACATATTATATTGTTGAACTTGTTCAAACATAGGATTTAGCTAACTGTGGCAGGAACAAAGAATGAACATATAAAATGGAAAATACTTTTTTTGATTATAATCAAAATAAAATTTTATGTTACTGCTAATAAAGGTGCAGGACAATATAAATGTCACATAATTTGATTTGGGAAAATTACCTGACATCCCCATTAAGCTGAGCAAATTGGGATACAGGATTTGTAACGAGTTTAGAAATGTCAAATTAATTTTATTTTTCGTCCATGCTAGACCATATGTGAAAGGATTAATCGTGTATTATGATACAAAAAGTTCCATTCCATCTGGCAGGTGGCTTAAGTTCACTTCACTTGGTTGACAGTTGAATAAGTTACTAAGATATATTTTTTGCAATATTACAACTGAAATAGTAACGCAGTCCCAAGTTGCTTTAAATTTTGACTCGTTTATGTAATCTAGTCTGCATCGCTAAAGTAAATAATCGCAACTGACAGGATTTACAGATTTAACATAACGAAATTATTGACTGAACTGTGTCCCACTAATCGGACCAGTACATCTATATTGAATGCTTTGGCTGACTTGACCAGAGTTTGACCGCAAAAACTGAATGGACTACGAGAAGTTTACCTGTCTGATTCGTTTGGACTCGATCGAATTTTGAAAACCGACAAGACTACACTCTCAACTGCATTACAATATGACTCATCTCGACCTACCAAATTATATGAACCGGATTATTTGGTTCTCAGAATCGAATTTATTAGACCGTATCAGAGTGGCTGAACTTAAAAGGTTCCCAGAATGACTATATACTTGCTGAATTATGTTAACTGATTCATTAAATTGTTTGTGGCAAGAATTAGGACGAAGAGAAGTTAATTCTTCAATTAGTGCTTGACCAGTCTTGAAAAGTAACCTGCAACTTTCGAAACAAAAGAACTTTCCCATCACCTTATTTAATTTTTACTACTAGACGTACTTTAACAGATTCACCTGCTCTTATCGTTTGTTCTTGTTATTGTGTCTTAATATTATTGTAGGTATATTATTGTTATTGTATGATCGGCGAGAGTTCGAAATTTTAAAAGTATGCTTAATTTTGTGGCGCTGAACGATAGTTTGTTCGGGAAAAAAATCATCAGACGAGATACGCTAGAGTGGGTGGGAGTGTGAATCCCCATTAAAGCGTCTATGGGTACGCCATTAAATAAACATCTCTGGCTTCCCCGCTAGTTATTAGCGCAGCCTCCCTCATCCACTTCAGGCTTGCTGATACGGCACGAAGCGGATGCGAGGGCGAAATCAATTTCATTTTTCGACACGTGCATTAATGTTATGGCGATTGAAACCGCAAAGCACCGCTGTTTGCGTTGTAAATCTTAACAAATCCCACCGGGCCGTGTAACCTTTATTTTGATTTAGTTTATTGTAATCGCAGAGTATATTTCAGCTAAAGGTTTTTTTACATGCACAGGGAATATTAAAGCGACTCTCTACTAGCGACTTTACAAAATTGGATATCAAATAATTTTCCGCGAATTTCCTTGTTAAACCTTAAGTCATCAAGGTATAAACCTCTGAAAGATTTAAAGATGCAAATCGCAAAAAACATTAAATGTGCCTATGTTACCAACATTTCAATTAATACTTTTACCAAATTTTTGAGTGGTTTTCGATTTTCACGCAGCATCTCTAATTGTGGAAATGAAAAATACCTTATAACCACATAAAGTATTTTCTGTAAAAATTCACATCACAATCTATTTAGCCGCTCCAAAGATTACCCAGGACAAATGACCATTTTTTAATAAAGGACTGTTTTAGCACTTGTGGCATATTCTTATAGATTTTGATCTCGTAGATTTCTCTTTTCCTTTTGGTTATAAGTAAAATCCAGATGGGTTCAAACAATTCCTCTTACCTAAAGTTGCAGAAGAATGAAGATTAGCGGCAAAACTCTCGAAATTAGCAAGATGAAGTGTATAAGTGAAATTGTTTGCATTGTTTGTGTTGTGTTAACAACTATAGGAATAATAACTAACCTGCTTTAATGTTGTATTTGACTTTGCAAGCCAAAAAACAGTGATAGATGCAGGTCGGCTTTGAATGAGTGGAAAGGAGAGCATGGAATTATGCAAGCTGGTTAAGATCTAGCAGTAAATTTAACATAATATTTTCTTTGCTAAAAAGACTTTTTGTGGATTTGTTTTGTTTGGGAGATTTGCATGCAGAATACAGTGAACTATGCACAGAAATATATAATTTAAAGCCTTCGTAATTTATCACTATGTTATTATTCAACATCCTTGATCCGCTATGACATTGTATTTCAAATCGAATGAAAAATATTATTCTGTTATAAATTCGGGTTGCACAACGAGCTTTTCCAATACGCTACCCCATTTTTCAACCCGCCGATTTCCAGTGAGATGCCTGTAATCCGTACTGATATCCCAGTTTTCGTTCAAAGTCCACTCGCTCCGTGTCATTACAGCAAAGGAGACTGATATACACATAGAACAAAATCGTTTTACCCGCTTAAAAGTGATAGCAGTACTTATTACAAGGTTTTAAGATTTGAAGTCGCATGTAACACTCCAGCTCACCGGCAAAGGAATTGGTTTCTTTGTACCATGTTTTACTGCGATTGATTCCATCCGCGAGACGGACGGCGGTACCAGAATAGTAAAAGACGAGTAGGATGAGAACTTGTATCTGAAAATGACTTTTTGTTCTTAATATAGCTAACGTGTGCACGCTGCTTTATTGTAAACCACAACGACACTTAGGTTTATAAATATGAAAAAAAATTATGTACAAATAATTTCTATTGTAAATAATAACGGATAATGCAGTCAGATATAAAACATAAAAACGATTTTGAGAAAAAACTAATAGCCATGAAATGGCTTGCATATCAATTATTAGCTAAGCTTCATTCATTCTTTACGAACGTGCATCTTTTTTTTTTAATAATAAGCAGCGCTTACGTGCATACTCATCATTATCAATCCGTTTAACGTACTATTACAGGACACGCGATTGTTCTCAGAGTAAGAAGGGTTAAGGCTATAGTTTGCCACACTCGCCAAGAGCGGCACGCAGGGTTTTTCTTATCGTTATAATAACTAGTATTTAATCTTCAAGATGCATATTATTTGGCAAACCCAGTTGACTGTGACAGGATAAAGACCCCAGACAAAACGAGCGCGAATCTGGCATACCGTTGTTTTTGTACTGTGCCGGTTGGGAGCGAGTGGCCGTGCACTTATCTAATTTTATTGTCACTCGTCGACGTCGAACCCTGTGCGTCGGAACCGTTAAGAAAACTAGAAAATTCCTTCCTCCCCACGAACATTTTTATCTTAAAAAGGATATCTTTATTCTCAAACAGTTAAACTCAATTTGACATCGCTAGAAAGATAAACGGCGGGCCTCGAATCGAACGTAGGGATACTTTGTGCTAAAAACGTATCAGACTTTTGTAGGGTGGAAACATATTTAGAAACTAATGAAACCATCGTATGTAGTTTATGTTCAAATGTGATAACAATTAGTTCGCGGGTGTATGCCAAAGTTTGCGCTTAAAACATGTTAAATTACATGTTAATATTAATATAATAATTTTACAACATAGTAAATATATAATATTTTTATAATTGTATAATAATAATTTTAAAATTGTATTTAAATGTTGTCGTTAAATTATAAGCAAATGCTCCGTAATTTTGAGATCGAGAATCTGAGATAAACGTTTGGTATAATATTATTATTGTCAATAAACGGGACTTGACGAAAATCGAATCGAGACAGTTAAAGGGGGAAGAAGGGAATAAAACGTACTCGTATCTCTGATTTACGCGCCCAACGCATTTTACTGACTAGTTTCATTACATGGAAGTCAGTGATAAATGATGAACCCAATTCTAACCAAATAACATTTAACAATAACAATTGAAGTATCTATTTATTTGTTTTGACGGTGTCATATCGCAAATAATGTGTATCGACAACAATGACGATCAGTGGATAGGTGTTTGCTGATGAAATTATTTATTTTTTACCACTGGTGTGGCCGCCTTTAAAGAATCTTTTAACGCTACGTTTGAAGAGCCCCATAATATAGCGGAACTACGGAGGAAATTCATTTCACACATTGCAAGTCCGCGGTAAAGCTTGCTGGAACCATGCCGTTGAGGACTGCTTAAAGTCCAGTCGGTACGGACAAAACTTCGTCAACGTGTTCTACGGTTTAAACATATTGTTGGATATAATGCCATTTAGAAGGTACTTACGAGTATAGCAGCATGGTAGATTTTCTGTGTTTGGTTTACAGTTGTGTTATGTTGTAGTTTTAGGCTGGCGCTATCGGTATAACGAAAAACAACGATAGAGTGGTTTCGACTAGAGGCGTTGGGAGGTAAACCGTAGCGGTTTAGGCGGTTGGAGTCCGACAGAACCCTCTGTCGCCCCCGCAATTAACGCGTATCCCTAATGGATTTCCTCGCGTAAAACACCGTTACAACTTCAGACAACACCTTTAAGATACTTAAAAAAATCTTCGCCTTGAGTATTTAGTATTAGATAGACATGTTTAATTTAGTCTTTAGATAGACAAAACAGATAAATTAGCACTCTCTTTGAATATATTTAAATAGAGTACAGTCATTTAATTTACAGAATATCTAGTGTTTTACGAGGAAATTGTTATGATAAAGCAAATTGTTAAAATGACAACATTTCGAAAAGTAAAATCGCAGATATCATTCGTTGCTTATATCATAACGGCTGCCAGTATTTTAAGTTTTTTTTATAATATAAGAACATATTCACGAAATCTTCCGCCCCAAACAGTTTAAATTAATATCTCAGCAATTTGACTCACTTAACCGGATTCGCTTATATTTGGGGCGTCATAAAGGCTGTTCTTCAACCGAATGTTCCACGAGCCACGTACGCGTTCTCATCTCTCCGGCACATTAGCTATGATAATTGGAACATTTGCCTCGCGAATGGGACGACAGCGGGACACTCTGGTAATAATAATGTGCCTGAACACCGCAAACCGTCTGCGCGTGTTTATGCTTCCTAATGTAATTTTAAAGCAATTGTCAGTGCGATGTAGCTTTGATTCTGAGCAATTTATATTTTTTGTTTGTATATTTAAATAGCACGCAGATAGATGTTGGATGCGGTGAGCATTGCACTATAGCGCAAGTTGAAGGAGGCACATGTCCAGCAGTGTACCACAGGCTAATGATCATAATGATGTTGCTATCTAAATAATTTTGATTTTCAAGACCGTCCCATTTGACGATAACGACGAATCTGACGGATGTCATTTAGAGTGTACCAATAAAATGTACTCTCTTCCTGTCACGACCATATACTATATATATAGATATGCTTATTATAAACACAATGCCAACATTCACGGTCAGGAAAATATACATATTAATTAACGATTGCGTTTGTTAAACTTTGCTAAGTACTTACATGTCAACTAAAATGGAAGAGATAAAATGTTAATATTCTCTAATATGTGTACCGTATTCATATGTACATAGAACCTTTCATAGAACTGTAATAGTCAGAAAAGGTAATAAAAATAGCGTGTAATAAATATAACCAGTGCGAATACCTACCTTGTGCAGTTTAATCAACTCCCGTACAGACTCTTAGTTAGCTGCAAATTCCCATTGAGCCAATATATGTTTGTGCGTGTTTCGATGTTTTGTAATAGTTACGTTCGCTATTTTTAAAAGGTCTCGCACTGTTTGAATTTTACATTTTACATATTCATTCTACACACATTTTACATATTCTATTAATTAAGTAACTTTATTGTAAAATACTTTACCAAAGTACTGCATATTGTTACGATATGTTTACTTAATGTTAATTAACGATTGCACAAACTAGACGCCAAGTTACTTAGATAAAACTAATTAAGACAGCATCTTTGCGATTGTTGACGAAAACGCAATCAAGAGATTGTAGCCAGTTTACGCTGTTTCAAATGTAGAAGTGAACTACTTCTGTGCTTTTAGCGCTGTGTGTTCGCGGCATTTCTTGGCGGCGGGTCATCAGTCAAGCGGAGTGGCAGCCACTCGACCGCGGACACAAGGGGATTGCGGCCCTCACTGCATTTTTACTTTATGAATTTATAGTTCGCTACGTTTCGTTTTCTGCCCTCATTTGTCATGCCTTCGCTGTCAGAGCGGCAAAAGATTTGAATTTCGTATTGGAATCACCATTCACTGGTATTGGTATGAAAAGTCGTTGCATGACTCTGTCTTTATTGCTTGTGACCTTGTGACCTATGGACTGACATACTCATATCGGTATTGGTTGCAACACTTACGAGTAGGTACTATATCCCACTAACGAGTGCAAGGAACGAACCGCAACTCGAAGAGGCTGGAGCCTGCTATATAAGTCTTCGTCTGAGCCCACAGTATGTTTCATTAAGCTATCTAGCAAATACGAGTAGAAGTGACAAGGCGCTGTTACAGACTCTATATCTCACCAAAGACTATGGATCATTATAGAAGCTTGGGACTTTGTACATCAACCATTTTTTACCCCCAAACTAAATCCCCACCAAATCACACAATACAACACTAGAAACAGTGCTATTCGTAGTCATATTTAAAAAAGTTTCATTTTTCAATGTTCATAACAAAGTTACCCACATATATAATATGCATACAGTTACGTTACAACGTATTCATTCCATTATTCAAACCTCATCTAATCTACAAAACACGTTGTTTTTCAAAGTATAACAAGATTTCATCAAACACACTTTGCGCAGATTCGAGAGTTTGCATACGTACGCTCCGTTGGAAATAACTTCATATCACGTTCCAAATTATACACGCGAGCCTAAACTAAAGCTTGACAACTTGAAATTCAACAGGAGAACGTGCTGAGCTAATTAGTTGGTGTACATTCAAGGAAAGGAAGACAGCGTTCCGTTTCTAATGCAAATATTATAAAAGACTTACTACAAACTTCTCACACACTGTCGGTTATCATTCTCGTCTAAGCGAGGAGGCGACATGCGAACTAATGTTCAAAGCTGAAAAGGTTAAATTTGCAAAACTTATTACCAACGTTCTTCTTTTAAATACTTGTTTACGGTCGATTTTTAGATGTCACGCATGCGTGAAGAACTATTTGAGTATGGTAACGAGATATAACTCTGACGGAGCAGTCAGGAGCCGCAACATGGTAATAATTTGATCAGACGCCCGGCGCGCGTAAGTTTATGCCAATTGAAAAGTTTCGCTGCACCGGAATATATTGTTACAACCGCTTTGAATGGTGCATGAGTTTTATGCGATACACTCTTGCCAACTCTTCTTATACGCTTTACGATGTCAACCTTATTACGTCTAAAGAGTACTCCACACCGTTGTTCACCGTTGTGCTGCCAAATAAAGAATACCTTAATTCTTAATTGTAATGACAATCACGTAATATTTAAAATCAAGCATTGTTAATAAGACCTTGCTCTTTATATACTTCGTACTTTTCTTTTGTTTTTAAGTTTTCTGTGCATGTTTAACAGTTCTTGTTCAATAAACGAATCACGTAATATATTACTTAAACCGTTTTATGTACGAATTTCACATTAACATGTATGTATATATTGTACATTATATTATCGTGTCAAAACTATCTAAGAAGTATCTGGTATAGGGGCCGATGAAGTTTCGTAACTACCCGCATAAGCCTTCATTCGAAACTTGCAACTAATTAAGTTCACATTTGTAATTTGTTATAAATATTGTCATGCTACATGTATATAGGTAGCATAGCAATGATAATATATGAGTAAATAGTGTCATGTAGCATATATTGTCAGAAATAGTTACAAATAAGTATTTAATACGTAAGCAAATTCCATAATATGCTTACACGGACTTGATATTTAGATGAAACACGTATTAGCTGATTGCTGGCTGTACAAAAACTTGTTCAAAAAACTAACTAGATTTTTGAGCGGAACAGAACAGTACTGCTCTTGATTTGATAAGTTAAAAAAATAAAATTAATGTAACACATTACACTTGTAGGGAGTCAAAATCGATAAATGATTACTTACTTAAGTATATGCCTAAATTTTATAATGAATACAGAAGTTGAATTTAGTTTGATTTAACTTGGTATGTATAATTAATTTTAGATCATTAAACTAGCTCATTCTAGAATGTTCGAGATAAACTATTTCTATAAATTATCTGAGCATATACTGTTGAATATCTCTGAAAGTTCCCCATAACACCTGCATAGAGGCAGCGTGAAACTAGCTCTGTAAGTAAAGGGAATTGCCCCAACTTGGCGAACGCCCTTCCCTCGCAGGTTGTTACCTAACAAGATTATTTCTCGTAACTACTCTTTAAACTATTAACAACTGTGAAATTGAAGGGCTATGCGCCAAGTCCTTTTATGTATGTATTCGGTCTTGTATCAGGACTACATACTTCGTATTGGCATTTTGAGTATTGTGCTACTTGTACCTAATTCTTATTAGTAAAACTTCATTTAACTATTTATTTTATTAACATTGAGTGATGTACTTTTTTTAATTTACACTCCAGTTATGATTATGACTTTAATTCAACAACACTACAATAAAAAAGTTATTTGTACTAATAACAACTTCGAAGCAAAGGCTTTTTAATAAAAAAAATTGATCCACCATAAGAAGTTCCATTCAGAACAAAAAAAAAACGTAACATCACGCCTATAATCCCCGAAGGGGTAGGCAGAGGAGTGTAGTACACCCCCACATTTCACCAGTTACGTTTAAGTCCCAAATGGAAT
>DWUN01000368.1:0-23824 GCA_018249975.1 Passova gellias
ACCTTTCTCACCTGGTACCTGCGCAGGTGTCACCGGGCAAGCTCCACAAACATTCCGGTATTAAAAAGTACACAAGACACTACTGAGAACCGAAAGTTATATGCTTTAGAAAATAAGTTGTCTTACGGCTCTGGGATCTTGGACCATTACTACTTATATTACTTACTTACACTTTCTTACTACTTCTATCGTGAGTACATACTGTACACATTCGCGGTCTCTCCAACGGTCTGAGAGGTCTATGAAGTCGTCAATCCGCACTTTTTCAAAGGTTGGATAAATGAAAGAAATTTTTGAACCCATTACAATATATTGTGTGTTCTGAACGTTCTGTAATAGTCTGGCGATGTCGAATATAGATCAGTCGGTTCAGTTTCCGTTGTAGATCCGTGTGTTACCTGTTAATTAATACACATCATTGTTATTTTAGCGGTTAACAAAGTTTGGGCATCGGCATACCCCAAGGTGCAACACTTGGGCCACTCATTTGCTATATTAATTCGTTTCCTTACAAAATCCGCTGATAGTGTAATAGTATCTAGGACAGTTTTATTTGTAGTTAAAAAGGTTTTTAATTGTCACCCGATACACTTTGTTAGAAACAATTGTAACTCAAAACAGTGATAGGGGTAGTGGTTTGAAATTCAGCCGGGAGGTTTGGGTTCGACCTAGCATGCATCTCTGACTTATTGCGTGCGTTTTATAAGTAAAATTTAAATGTCACTCGCTATAAGGGTAAAGGAAAAGATCGTCATGTAACCTGCACATCGTAGAGATGTTATAAATTATATAATAATTTCTGAGGTGTGTGAAGTCTACCAATCAGCACTTGGTCAGGTAGACTATGGCCTGAATCCCTCCCACTATGAGAGGTGACCCGGTCTAGCAGTGGACCAACAAAAAAGGTCGAAAAAAAGACAGTAATAGAATCAACGAATTCACTAAGTTATTCTAAGTTACATTGTATCCTTCTACAACGCAGTTCTGCTGTTCTTATCGTAGCACGCACATCTGACTTTACAGAGTTATTGGTCTCTCTAGAATTTCATATCGAAATCTTTATATGTGCCCATATTTGTGTTAAATAAACGTCTCTCTCTCTGTGTCCCTGTCTCTGCCCCGGTCTCTGTCACTGTCCCTGTCACTGCCTCTGTCCCTGTCCCTGTCCCTGTCCCTGTCTCTGTCTCTGTCTCTGTCTCTGTCTCTGTCTCTGTCTCTGTCTCTGTCTCTGTCTCTATCTCTGTCTCTGCCCCGGTCTCTGTCTTTGTCTCTGTCTCTGTCTCTGTCACTGTATCTCTGTCTCTGTCTCTGTCTCTGTCTCTATCACTGTCTCTGTCTCTGTCTCTGTCTCTGTCTCTGTCACGTTTCAATTGACTTCAAGGTTTCACATGAGGCTTAAAGATTTTACTAATGATCCTTTGAATGACTGAATAAATAACTAGGACCGATTAACAAACGTCGCTTACCTGATGTTCGTGAGTTGTGTACGTATCATCATTGGCAGAGGGCTGAAGTGTTGACGACTGGTCATCGTCATTAGACAATGCTTTTATCATTTCATGAATCATACGTCTGTAAGTTTATTTACTACTAGCTTTTGACTGCGACTTCGTCCGCGTGAAACGGTAACTTTGGACGGCATTTTAATTTCCTAGGACACAAACTGCTCCACGCGGACGAAGTCGCGGGCATAAGTCAGTAATTGAATGGACGAATCTCGATAATCGCACGCACAGAGATGGATAATGGTGTATGAAAGGGGGATAACGCTTTTTTCTTACGTGACGATTAGCATTAAAGTACCGCAAGTAGCGATGAAGAGTTTCGAGATTCTTAACAATAGACTGCTACTGGGTAAGTGCAGTTACAATTAGTGTCAGCAATCATATTGCGATGCGTTGCTACTCTCGAGCATGAGATACCCTCACCACTCCAGTGGACCCCTCTCCCCTCCAATGGACCCTTCTCCCCTCCAGTGAACCTCTCTCCCCTCCAGTGGACCTCCCTTCCCACCAGTGGACCCCTCTAGTAATTCACGAGGACTGGACACACTGATAATCATCTCACCCGGTAAATTCAAATGCAATGTCCTTGATTTTATTTCTTTCGTCTACAGTTAAAGATGATCGGAACATTTTATAGTTGTCCAATATATCGACGGCTGTTTGATTCAGCGTGGTCTCAGATTGTCGCTGATATTCATCAGGCGATCTGAAATAACAAGATCAAGATTGAGCTCAGAGATATAGATAAAGAAAACAAAGACGATAATAATTTGTTGCCTATACAATCTATTGATATTGATTGAAGCAGTGATAGCCTAGTGGTTTGAACTTCGGCCTCTCACTCCGGGGGTTTGGGTTCGGTCCTGGCACGCACCTCTGATTTATTACGTGCGTTTTATATGTAACATTTGAATATCACTCGCTACAACGGTGAAGGAAAACATCGTGAGGAAACCTGCACACCTTAGAGATGTTATAAAGTGTATAATGTGTCTCAGGTGTGTGAAGTCTACCGATCCGCACTTGGCCAGCGTGGTAGACTACGGCCTAAATCCCACGCACTATGAGAGTAGAGCCAGTCCAGCAGTGGACCAGCAAAAGGGTCCAAATAATAACAATAATGCTAAAGGAAAACATCGTGAGGATTGGCTGACATCACACACCACAGATAACATTATATATCATTTATAACATCTCAGTGGTGTGCTGGTTTGTTCAAGATGTTTACCTTCGCGGTTATTGCGAGTGATATTTAAGTTTTAGTTATAAAAACGCACGTACTAAATAAATCAGAGGATCGAACAAGCACTCCCAGAGTGGAAGGCCGAACTTCAAACCGTTAGGCTTTCACTGCTATCAAACTGTATTTAGCTCACCTTAAAAGTCTAGACTTGTCTGAAAATCGGGCGTCATAAGTGTCATTGAGTCCTAGCATTTCCTTTAACTTCTCCTTAACTATTGCGTTGTAGTAATCCTGCGTATTCCATGTCGTTGAGTACAGGTTTTTCTTTATGTCTGTCAACTATCGTGAAAAGAATTTCAAAAGGGTTTAAAAGAGTTGCCAGAGTATGTTAAATTTACTGTAGTGTTAAAAATCTCTGGGCGTTTGGGATTGAAATTAATGTCATGATTTTTACTAGGACTAAGAGAACATAAGTCAGTGACTATTGGAAAATCTTTACAAATTCGCTTTCCGCGGTCTGTCCCTATGTACGCTTAGATCTTTAAAACTACGCAACGGATTTTGATGCGGTTTCTTTTAATAGATAGAGCGATTCAAGAGGAAAGTTTATATGTATAATAACATCCATTATATAGTGGAGATATACTGATATTTTTGAGGTTTCTAATGTGATTTCGTAAATAATTATATATTTCGCGGCGGGGACGGTACGAAGTCGCGGGCAGAAGCCAGTATTGTATAAGTACAAGGCTAACCTTATCCTCCAAGATGGATATATAGTCTGGGGTCTTTCTGAATTTTCTGAGTATTGCCGTCAAATCTTCTCCGTACAGCTTTTGTGCTTCAGCGTTAAGGTCATACTTTCTGCTGGTCACGTGGCTGGTACCTTGTGGACATACATACATACATAACATCACGAAAAGTGCCGAACGGGGTAGGCAGAAAGCACCGAGTGCCGTGTGTTTTAGTTATTACTCTCATTATCAGTAGATAATAAGTAGTCTTAAAACTATGAATCAAGTGTTCCTTTCTTTTTTTCTCTCTTTCTTTATATCTCTCTCTCTTTCTTCCTTGCTTTTTTCTTTCTTCCTTCCTTTCTTCTTTTTTCTCTCTTTCTTCCTTTATCTATTTCTTTTTTCATTCCTGTCTTTCATTCATTCTTTCTTTCTCACTCTCTCTTTCTCTCTTTCTTTCTTTCTTCTTTCCTTTCTCTCTTACTAAGGCATTCTTGATCTGATGTTTTCTAAGTACATCTCCGAACTAATTAAAGTATGTATCTCCAGCTGCATGCCTTCCGACTCTGTTCACATTCGCCGCATTAACAATACATGTATCGTGATTCTGTCATTTTCATTCATGCTCCAATATATAAAAAGTCTACAATGTCAAAGAGCTTCGATAAAAAATACATACCCCATATAAAACAGAAGACCGCAAGAAATCTACGATTTGTAAAACCCATTTTAATATTTTGTGTGAGTTGTTTCAATGTTTATTGTGTTCTTTATCGAACTCAATATTATTATGTATTCGCTTATCATAACAATCTATATAACTAGTTGGAATTGGAGTGTTCGTTTGTGCTATGTGACGCATCTGTGACGGACCTCTGATAGGGCGAACACTAACAAACACTAACTGGACTAATACTACTAACAGTCCCATTCCTGCAGTCCTGTTACTAACGAATACTGACCAACTAATTCTTATTAACACCTATTAACTGAATTCCCACTAACAGTCCCATCCCTACAGCCCTATTAGAGATCAGTTGCAGATGTCCATGGGTGGCGGCGGCCACTCGTGACTGTTGCCAGCTCGTTCGCCACTTTCCTTACATACAAAAAAAAATGAGTCCTGTAATTTGTAAAGTTTAAAAACTTGAACTTCTTCGCACTTACACAACTCGTCGATTTTACGTATTACAATGGCATAACAGCGCGTCACTATGTTTAATACCATTGTGTTATGCAAGCTGCGGTGATGGCCCATTGATGAATGTCACGCTTGCTCAATGTGACGCTGCGACTAGCTGCGATCAATCCGTAGAACTGGGTCGGACGGCTTGTCCTTTCCCGAAAAAAACATCTGCTGACAGATTTCCACGGGAAAACACAATCAAACAAACGCTATAGATGGCGTTACGGGCGCAATAACAGTTTGACGTGTGAACAAAATAAATTCTTTTCACTACGCAGACGAAGTCCCGGTGTTGCCCTAGTACGTAATATTTCCACATCGTTAGACCCTCGTTTTGATGGGCTTTATTAATGATTTAATTAAAAACCTATTTTCCTGATTGATCCATTAAATAGATACCCAGTAACGGTTACTATGTAATAAATTTAATTAGTGATAATGCGATTATAATGCTATTTAATTAATTGATTTCAATCATTATTAAACAGTTATTAGTTAATTTACAGCAGTTCGGTGAACAAACTTCCTTATGAAAACGGATACGCAATTAAATCCAGGATATTTATTTCACGGATGCAATTGATCAAACGTGTCGTGTTCGAATTTCGAATATTTTGTAATCAGTCCAGTAACGTCTTTCGAAAACAATAAAGACCTTCATATACATTGTTCGATATTTGATTAGTGACAATGAGTAACAAGACATCTAGTTTTGTAGACTATCCTATATTTATCATCATTTTATGATTCGACATTACAGATTTTATAAAGAAACCGATTTCTTAAACAAAATGCACTAGACGCAGTTCCCTGTAGAAATCTTGGAACTCTAGAAAGGTCGGCCACCTAATTATTGATGTGTGACGTGGACACAGTATCATGTTCCACAAGAGTGTAATCTGCACGCTTTTCGTTCCAAGCTTTCTACTGTACAAGCTTGTATCAGGTGGTTTCTTAATCACAAAACATTATATCGTAGTGATTCACTTTATTCACGTATTTAAGGCGCCAAAATTCAAACATTCAAAGTTTGTTATGATTCCATCGATGCATATAAACATTTGGAGATAAAAAAAGTTTTCAAAAGAAGCTTTTCCGCCATCTTGAATTCATAGTAGCGTCACCGTCATCTTATTTTTCGTATTGTTAGAAAATCCTGAGATAAAATTAATTTTATATACAGATAATAAATACGAAAAAGATGCCAGAATCGACGAGATTCATCCTCAATATGTACGCGATATTTATAACAATAGAAATAAATCATCAATGGCGAAGAAGCAATCAATCATACAATATATATATCGGACCATGTATTTTTGTTTTTCGTTGTCTATTAATTTTCTCAAAGAACAAGTTGACTGACGCGTTCATCGATCAGATAGTGTTGCCATATACGAGTATAATGCGTTAATAAAGTCTAGTATTTGCTCTGTCGTCGAAATTCGAGAGTAACTTGAACAAATTTCAACATAGGTGCAGGACTAATAAAGTTTAACTTGAATATACCATATTTAAAAAGTAATAACGCATTTCATTATAATACATTTGCTCGGGGCGTACCAATCTGTGACAGCGAAACCATAACCAATATTGGAAGAAAAAGAAAATAGCATAGCTGTAAAGGAATCGTAGACTCGTAGTGTCCAAGTATATATGGTATAAAAGATGCTATTCTAGAAAGGAACTCACTGGAAAATCACATCGTTATTATTTCTGCTCGCATGTAATTAAAAGGACATTCACTTCGTTCAGAACTACAAATAAATATGGTCATTATGAGTGTGTAGAACGTTAAGATAAACTAATGCGTTTAAACGCCCAGATTTTAGAGCTCCCTCAACAGCCCTAATCTTAAAATTCAGAAGTTCAAAACAGATAGAACTAAACGTTGTTTCTTTATTTAATTTTCAATTTTATGTTATTCCCCGCCAGATACGGAATTCATTTTCTTACAATCGCTTCTCAAATGATTGCAATCGTGAGTCAAGTCAAATTGAATGGTTTCTGTTTAAAAAAGGAACCGGCATCATATACTCGTACATGATAAAGTAATAAACTACCTAATACGAAGGTGTAAGTTTTGAAGTCTTAAAGTTCCAATATCGCGACATTTATGGCAGCTCGTACCTGACGCAAGCCCCCCTCTACACCCCACAGGAACAAAGCACGGGTCAACGAACTCCCGCTCGCGTCGCTCCTGGGTACAGTACACTTGGGTACAGTAACCAATATTATGCTATAGTTATCACAAGAACAGAAAATAATAAACACGGAGATACCCTTTTGCCCTTTGTACCCAGAGAGAAATAATTAATCCTTTTCCCTTAAATAATGCCTAAATAAACGAAAAAATTGTGCAAGAAAATTATTTTGTATCCATATCACTGAAATAAATTACTTCCACGCGACAATTGACTACAATGCCATCTAACGGCAACGGACCAAAAGTTCATATTGTACGTCACTAGACTGATTTTAACTGCGCAAGATTTTCTTTATTCGTTTAAAACTGTTAACAAACAGTACAACCGCGGCATAACGTACACGAATAAAAACGATATTTTCAAGTATAGATCAAATTCTAAGTTTAATAATTTACATAATTATGTTTCCGAACAAAATAGTTAGCCATTCGGTACAGATTAACTTTACCATATATGTCTCCAAAGACCAGTTTAGCTGCAAGCTTTTACTGTTGCTTTCGTAACACAACTCTAGGAAGTAATTAGGCAACGCCAGTCTATTATAATATAAATATTAGATATCCATAATAAGTACATCATTTATGCTTATTATATTGCCTCATATAAAACGCTCGTAATCAGCAATGGCATATCGTGAACTATCTATTTGCTTAACGTCATGGGATTCTTAGCGTGATGTGATGCGACCGCTAGAAACAATTTTAATTTCGTGGTTTAGAACGCCGCTAAAGTTAATTGTTACTCTTGATGCGTTTTCTTATATGTATATCTATACTAATGTTATAAAGAAGAAAGATTTGATTGTTTGTTTGTATTGAATAGGCTCCGAAACTATTGGACCGATTTCAAAAATTCTTTTACCATTAGAATCCTACATTATCTCCGATGAACAAAGGCTATATTTAATACGAGAAAAAATAGGATAAATTTTATTCCGAAATTCCCACGGGATCTAAAGCACCGCGGGTAATACCGCGAGGCACAGCTCGTCGTTAATATGTAGGTAGTATACGAAGTGATACAGGGTATATGATAGGTATTGTAGGAGGTTTTATTATCGAACCTTCTAAAAGTGCAGAATATATGTAGGTGGTTAGGTACCCCATTAATGAAACTGTATCTAAATATATGACATTTTTATAGCCATGTTTTAAAAAGGTTATTAGTAACAAATAGGTATATAATATTATTGACTTAAATGAGTTTCTAAGCATGCATATAATATTTTAATAAATTAGGAAGTTCATCTCTTCGCTTCGAACAATGCAATGCAAAAATTGTCGAAACGAATTGTTGAGACAATTACAATTCGTCTTATAATCGTGTGAATTGTTTTCATTTTGAAGAAAGTAGGTAGGAAGTCAAAGGCAGCTCAACAATAAATTGCATAAGGTTGAAAGTCAACGTACTTAGCTACCTACTTACTTATATTACATTAACGATAAAATGGACGTTGATTGTGTAATCGTAGCCTAAAGTTAGGCGATTTTCGCACGACTCAAAAAAGGCTCTAGAAACAAAAGAAACTTGCAAATGCTACACGACGTCCACATTCACAGTGCGTTTCATGATTTTTACAGCTTACTAAGTAGGTACATCCTTAAGAATCTTTATTCAATGTTAAATAGAACCAAAAGCCCGGAACACAATACATGCCTGCCGCTTATCAGGAAGACTGTGAATTAATAGTCTGTGTGAGTAGCGGTCTTTCCCTCACTGCAATCTTAATGTTTGACATCATTGGACTTTACTAAGATCAGAATTTGTGAACACTTACCAGTACTAATAAAATATCCTTTCAAAAAGCATTGTGGAAGCTGCCAATATGTTTTTAACCTGCCGGGTCTTAATTATTTGTTGGAGTTTCTTTGTAACCAATAAATATATATGAGAGAATGCTTAAAATCGTACCCCAAAAAGAACAATATACTTTAAAAGTAACAAAACAACATTCCTGTGTTGACCTTCAAAACATTCCAAGTGTGCACCGTTTGTTTGCATAGGTGCATAGCGCGTATAAAGTCAGCATATCCAATCAAATTCATATATTACATCGCTTTGAAACTATTGAAATGAAAAACGTGTTTTACACCATTGTAATAAAGCACCATTTAACGATTGGAAATAATGAAAAATATTTTATTGCTAAATACATCAGACCATCGTATAACCATACGGCAATCGTAAACGACATCATATAAGCGAAATTTTCTACGTGCTCGAAATTAAATAGAATATAATATATTCTATTAACAAATATTTGTTAACATAGATACAATTTCGTAGTAAAACGTTTAAGTCAACGGACGATAGATGTGTTTTCGAGTGTATTTTAATTGTTTAGCGTATTAACGGTGACACAAATAATCGTGGTGAAGTGCGTGTGAGAATGATTCGGAATCCGGCTGAGAATCGTCGTCTTCTGCGAAGTCCGAGCGATGTCGCGAGCCTCGAAAATGAGAGTTATAGTGTTTTGGAAAAGTACGTACCTTTATGTATGGCCACAATTTTATGTCTCACCGTTTTTCTTCAACCGCGATTCGAGCATTGTATTAATACGTGTTTTATTAAGGCTACCTGTTCGCTTTTTGTGAGATTATTTACTCGTTGGGTAGACATGTCGCTGGTAAGACGCTATTTGATACGTTCTATAGCTGACCTGTCTATGTCCCACTGTTGCGAACGGGTCTGCAGGTACCACCTTGTTGCAGTGCGGATTAGAGGAGTCTGTTAATTTTGCAGATTTCTGTTTCTTCATTTCTATTCGACGGTTGTACGGTTGATCACTATTAACTATCAGTATACAACATGTATTCGCATATTATTATTACTGAATATCGTTAGTGATCGTTATCCGATAAAACAATACACAAACAATCAATGCACTTGACATATTCTTTACGATTGTTATGTCTATGTATTTGTTGTTTACAGAGGGGAGAAACTGTATGTAACAGCAGACAAGCGCGGCGAGAAGGGCGGCTGCAAGCGACCCCTGTGCTGGACGTTACTGGGCTTGGTGGTTGCGGCTATTGTAGCACTAATTGTCCTCGCCGCCAGTGAGTACTCGGTTCATTACTTACAAATAATTATTCATCTATTAACTATTTGAAGGTAATTAGACGAAATAAACTTAAAAAATTTCAACTTTCAACTCCTGTGTACGCATGAAGAGAGTGATGAATTTAGACGAAGCACGTCAGGTTTGCAAGGACAGAGATATTTGGCACTCGGTGCTTTCTGCCTACCCCGTTAGAGACCTAGCTTGATATTATGTACGTAACTTCTAACTCCAGTAAATCAAAGCATTAGTGTTACATCCTTTGTACAATATTTAACAAAAGTACGATTTAATTTTCAGCTGGAATACTATTCACCAATTCTCCGACTCCTTTGGAGCCTTACAACAACACAGCTGTCAACTCGGCAAGAGCCCTCGGTGGCATTATACCTGTTCACAGCCATAACGACGATCATGACCATAACGCCCACGACCACGATCACGACCATCACGATCACGACCACAATCACGACCAACACGACCATACCACAACTCAAGAACCCGAAACACGAAATGATGAAGGACGAGACGAACCAGTTATGTCAGAAGAGCCTGGCGATGCTGCTATGTATGGTAAGAATGTTATTATACGTAATATATGTATTTTACAACATGACTAAGACGTTTGGCGAGTTCAATAATAATTTTCGATCGGATAAAAATACTTCAGTGAATAATGAACATGTTGTCTTCTTAATTTACAGTGCCAAGAACCTTGGAAGGCGTAATGACAATTGATAATAAAGACTTCGTCTCGGCGTTTGAAGATCCTGAGAGTGAAGAATTCAAAGAATTTTCATCTAGCTTCAGCGACGCCTTGAAACGTGCACTGTTCGATCGGGACACCATCGATTATGGAGACAATGAAATAATCGTTGAAGTTGTTCAGATAAAGTGAGTAACATATCTATTCTTTGATGGATACATTTTTTGTGATCTAGATATTTAAAAGAATATTTAATATTTTACAATACCATAGAACCAATAAAGGCAACAAAATCTTAGCTGTTCTAAAACATGGACAACGGTTAGAATTCAACCTGGAGTTATAAGGTTTTTTATTTTCTTTACAGGAATGGCTCTCTCATTGTGACCTACAGAATCCATTGGAAACCAAGATTAAACGCTCAGCCCAGTGAAGATTTTTTGACCGCGAGTACCTTAAAAACTTCCTTGGACAAGTACCTCGAGAGAAACCATAGAATGATAAGTGTATACCACGTGGCAGAGGGCAAGCTGGCGACAGGGTCCGTACTGGATATTTGTCAAATAAATAAGAACGATTGCGAATACGGCTGCGAATTTGACTATGCTACACTAAATTTCCCTTGTATTTGTCCACATGGACAAATACCAGATATGATGTCACCTAAGAAATGTATACCGGTTTTAGATAATTCAGAACGTGAAAAAAATAAAGAAGACCCTACAGAAACACCATTCAAAGTATTAGCTTTGGGCGAAGAAACAGATACAATGAAAGGAATTCCCGAAGAAGGAACACACGATATAAAAACTATACACATGGCAGATGATGAATCTGAATTTGATTGGAAAGAAAGACACCATGTTACTCCTGAACCAACAACGGAAAGTGATGCTGAATTACATTTTGCACACATCTTCGGAGACCCGCGTAGTAAAGACCATGATATCGAAGCAGAAACAACAAAACCAGAATCAGAATTCACACCTCAGGCCGAGCCTCAACCAGAACCATCGGCGGAACCTAAATCTGAGGAGACAAATGAGCCACATGTAGAACCAGAACCATCAACGGAACCCGAGCCAAATACTGATGTAAAATTAAACACTGAATCGTTGGAAGAACCTAAATCCGAACCCGAACCCGAACCAACGGCTGAACCAAAACCATTTGATGAATCTAATTCTGAACATGAGCCTAGGTTAGAGCACGATGAAGTAACTGATATACAGTCTGAATCTGACTCTGAATCACCATCTGAAAATGATGCATTAGCCGAACCTAAACCATCAGCTGAACCTGAATCTGAACCAGAACCAGCAGCCGAACCAGAACCAACAGCCGAACCAGAACCAGAATCAGCAGCGGAACCTGAACCAGAGCCAGAACCAGCACCCGAACCTGAACCAGAACCAGCGGCCGCACCTGAACAAGAGCCAGAACCAGCAGCAGAACCTGAACCAGAACCAGGAACGGAATCTGAAACGACAACTGAACCTAAAGCAACGGCCGAACCCGAATTATCAATTGAATTGATACCATCAGCTGAACCAAAGTCATCTACTGAATCTACACCTACAATGAAAGAAATCTCTGAATTAGAAAAAATTGAACCTGACCCCACGTCTGAAACGCATCTTATTCCCGTAAATTCAAACGATAAACTTGAAGACGACATGGAGTCCAAACGTACTATTGATTCAAACGTAGAACAAGAAACTACTGCTATTCCGCAAACAGTAATAGATATAGACAAAACGGGAAGAAGCTCGACAATAACGCAAGATGAATTAAAATCAGATGTAGAACCAATTACACCATCAATGCAAGACGACAATAAGAAGTTTGTACCGGCTGCAGTGGAATCTGAATCAACTCAAAATACAGAATCTAGTTTAAATGTTGATTATGGAAATCACAAAACTAAACTCACAGATACAGCAATATTCGGTTCTAATAATGCATCTGAAGATAATTTGGACACCACAAAGGTTTATGAAACAACTACTTATAGAATTTCTATATCTGAACCTAATATAATTAACGATCCTTCGTATGAACCCAAACCTGAGATTATTTCTATATTTAAAAAAAATAATGAAAAAACAAATGAAACCGATTTCAGCTCTCCCGATAATGACGAATATTTGTCTTCAGAATTAGATGAAACTAGCGGTGAAAATTCAAATGTGACAAAAGTATTAGTAGATAGAACTACGAAAATAGCAGAAAATCCGAATATGTCTACTGAACCTGCGATTGGTCGTGAAGACACTGGTATAGAACAAAGGTCCTCCAAATATTTCAATGGAGAATATATTGTTGAAACAACAACTATTAAAGATGACATGAATAGCGATGATGTTATTCATTCACTTTTCGCAAACAATGAAGAAATGGCTATCGAGACGGCAACAAAAGCAAACGAAGAAATTCCGATGACAACGTCCGTATTAAACGAAAAGTTATCTGAAACCATCATTGGATCAAGCACAATGGCCACTGAAACTATGATTACCAGTCAACCTGTTCGGGAAAACTCCCAGAACTCCGAAAATTCCAAAAATTCCGATAAAATAGAGTCTGAAAAATCAGAGCATCAAATGAATACTCAAGATAACGCAGAAAAAGCAATTGTGAGAGAACAAAATGAAAACGAGTACTCCATTAACACTCAGTATCAAGATTCTGTAGAGGACAGACGTTTGATGAATGTTCTAAAAAATAACACTGAAACAAACATACAAATAAATAACACAATGGCGAATTATACACATGATGAAAATGACGTAACATTTGATGCAATTAATATGCTTTACAATCGCTCTTCAAAATCCATAGACCATGTTAATGCTCAACCGGTAATTGAGACCACTATGATTCCAAACGATTTAACTGAAGTGACAGATTCAGATTGGCTGTCCGAAACAGTAACTGAAATGAAGTACACACAAGCTATGAATACAATGGAAAATCATGAAACTACCGAAACCACTGGAAGTAAAATAGATGAAAACATAGATCACGGTTCTAACAAAGATGATTTCGAACCAGATTACCTTAATAATTTGGGTTCTAATAATAGCAAAATGTCTGAACAAGACGTCCCACTTTATGGTATGGTTCACGATTACGACAATGATGAGTTCCGAGTGAAAAGGGTTAATTCAGAGAACAACGACACAAATGTAAGTGATTCAAATAATCATGAATCTAACGTCACATTTAAAATAGATTCGAATGTGCCGGTCGAAACAAGCACTGTCACAACAGTGACACAATATATTTATAAAACCTCTGAAAACTTTGAAAATATAACTTCATCAGACAATGACCATATGTATGATATTGTTACTGAAAGTAATGAGGATAATATTATGTCAATTTTGTCGAATAACGATCAGGAAGTAAACAATGTGCACATACCTGATGACGCTTTTGCTATGCCAACTACAACTATTGCTACTAATATGACTCCATTAAATGAAAATCAAGATGTTATTGCTACTGAATCTCCTGATAACTCACAAAACACTACACAAGTGAACAACTTAAATGTAACAATATATGAAATATCGAAAAACAACGGAAATCTATCACTTTCTACCCCAAATCATACACACACGCAATCTGCTGAGTATGATGATCATGAAACCGAAATGAACCCTTTTCTACCAGAAGCTGAAAATAATAAAATTCTTGTAAAAAACCTTCAAGAAGGGCATGATTTGGAGCCGGTCAATGTAAATGAAACACAAAACGAAAATGTTGAAGAACATGTTACTAATACGTCAAATACTACATCAAGTACCGACATGTTGCAAGTTGCTAATGATATAGTAGAAAATAGTAACAAATCAAATGAAGATTCAACAGACATATCAGCAACAACAGGAGATGTAATAATGACAACTACTGAAGAAAACATACTTTTTAATGCAGTATTGGGTAGTAACTCGCAATCTAATGAAAACTATTCAGATACAACAATGGACAGACGCACTGATGCCCCGCTTTTAAACGTAGAGCGAACTATTGCAACGAAGACCAAATCTGATGAAACTCTGCCAACATCAACTTTTTTGCAAGACACAGATGACTTAGATATATCTAACCGCAAACTTAGTGAAGATAATGAAGCTATGAATTTGCCGACCAAAGCAGTAACGACCTCACCCCTAAAGAATGAGACTGAAGATGATGATAGCGAGTATCTAAGTGTAATTCCCGTAGGAACAGAGAAGTCTGAAGACAAAGGAGCATTAAAACATTACAATAGTGAAAACATTCAAGCGCTTAATTTTATTAGTGATTCACCAAAAAAGAGTGATAGAAGGACATTAGACACAAATAATCTGGATTCTGTAATTAACAATGAAGCATAGTATATAATAATATTTTAAGGTTCAGAAAGCAATAAGTTTGTACATTATAATTTTATTTCCTGTGATTCTGACGAACAATACTATTCAAAATACTAAAGCCAATGTAAATTCTTAAGATGTTCTGTTGGTTTCGATCATTTGATTCCATTGTTGAGGTTACATTGACCCTTTTTTTACTAACTCTACTAAAGATATTTTAACCATACATTTGTTAATAAAATAAATAATAAGTATATGTTATATTAGACTAGTCAAATTAGAAAAAAAAACACTGTCATCTTAAGGATTTTAGGTTATTTATTGCTTCAGATATAGATGCGGCCAAAAATTTCGTGTCAACTTGTATATTTCAAATTCCCTGCGGGGATTTGAAATAATGTCCTATTTTAAATTGTTACCATAGATAAATATATAATACTGTATAATCTAGCTCACCAAATTATCTCCAGCTGACAGTTGCGTGTTTGTTGTGAAGTAATACAGATAAAAAAACTTTCTGTTTCTTTTTTCTTGGTGACGTACTAATTTCCAGCCATGCCGTGATGTGATAGTTTGCGGATGATCTAATATTAAACATTCCATTCGTACATAAAAAAATAACTAATTTAGTGATACATATAGAAGTGAGGTCTGATTGTAAAATAATAATTATTGTAGATCTTGTTAACTAAGATATATTTGTATAATATGGTTGAAACTGTAAAGAAATATGTTGTAAATAAATTTAAAGTTAATTATATCAATTCTATGGAGTTTTCTTATATTAAAATTCTCATTGTGTATTAAAATTATATATTTATTCTCTAAATTAGGCATTTACATCGGAGTATTAAATTAGGCACATTATATCACAGATGATTTTAAATAGCTGACTGTGGGATGTGGTGTGATTTCATCGATTTCTTCAGCGGTGACTTGTTGCTCGTCAACCAGCATTTTTGCACAGAGACATTCATCACTCATCGTTCCGTTCCCACTTACAATACATTTTCCTAGTACAGCTTTACAACTGTTAAACGGCACATAATTGGACTTCATTTCATACCCGCTATTCTCCTTAATTTCTGCAGTAACATTATCAAACACCAAGATATCAGAATCAAATGTATCCTTCAATTTAATACTTCCATCGATTTTATATTCTATATCAGGTATGCGAGTGGTAGGATTATTATTTGATTTACAAATTCTCGGGGTATTTTCTTTGGTTGCATTTAAATCATTCACCGCTGCCGATAAATAGTCGCACTGCAAACTTTTACTGCACTCACAGTTCAAACAGGCTACATCTGCAATGTCATTAGTAACCTTGTATGGTTGAAATAGGTTATTACTAGCAGATTCCATATTTAAATTAGATTGAATATTAGAGGAATTTAGATTCTCATCTGGTATTAGTATATTATGATAGTAGTTATCTGGAGAATGCACAGTTGTTTTAATTTGTGCACATAAACAGTCCTCTGATGAATTTGAATTCATAATGCAGTTGCCCAAAACTTTTTTGCAATCGTTTATATTTGAAGTCTCATCTGTATCGTTATTGTTCTGAGTTTCTTTTTCCTTCTGTTCTGCATTATCATTATCTTTATCTTCCGGATTATCAATAGATTCTCGAGAACATTTTGAGTGATGTTCATTATAAAGAAATTTGTCAACAATTTCTCCACACAATGTGCATAGAACTGTATCAACTGAAACAATGATATCAACAGTAAATGTCTGACGAATTTTAAATTCGATAAACATGGTAAACAACGTATGCCATATGGTGTTAATGATCTATTTCAAATAGAACAGCAGACCAGTCAGCAATACTAACACCAGTAACAAGTTTACTCCTATACTTTTAACACTAAGTTCATATGTATCAAGTCTTAATGTTCACCTACAGCTACCTTCATAGTAACTTGTCTAAAACGACTAATTTCGACTAAAGTAGATGTGGCACTAGTTCATGACTTAAATCTCACTATCAATACATTTCAATAAGCAATAAAATATGCAACACTTACTTTTAACAGAGCATTTAAAATCACTGCTATCTTGATTAGAGTTGGCTATTATGTCGTCTAATTTAATATCTGAAAATAAACATACTCATTGTGGTATCAAAATTAATTATTTATCCAGCATTATTTGTGGATTAAAACAACTTGATTTTCATATAATTAAATAGAAGTACATAAACTAAAGCAAAAATATTAATGTACACTGGCTGAATACTGCTTAAAACTAGATAACTTCCATATTTGAGGCTCAGATGTTGGTAAAGTCAGCCAGCTGTAATTCCTTCAAATAAAAGGTAATCAGCACACTAAACATTTTCAGAATCATATTGTTGAAAACATTATCTCAGAAAAATATACTTTATTAAAACCCCCCCAAAAAATGTGACTCACTGTACAAGAAAAAAAAACTGAATAAAATAATACATTACAATCAGCCATCTTTGCTTAACTGTAGAACATGGTTGGCTGTTTTATTAAACCCTTCATGTTTGTAAAAACAATAAATGACTCACTATGTGTATGCAAAAGATGTCTTTTCCTGGAGTATTCTGTTGGAAATTTTTTCTTGCAATTAATTTCTGTACAGTGCACCCACTTTTCCGGTTCATGAACTTTCATGTGGGTCTTCAAATGATGATTTTGAATAAAACCTGTTAAAAACAAAACTCATAAATTTAGGTACAATAAGTTTTTAGATCATCATTCCTAGGCTTTATATGAATTTTTTTAAGATGTCCACAGTGGTGTTGACAGATATTTATATGAGGCTGGACATTGTCCAAAAATGTCCCTTAGTTGTAACGCAATTATTTATATAACTGTACAATAACAATCCTTGTGAATAATTTTTTTTACAAAAAGGAAATAAAGAGCTCGTATTTCATATCAACATTACAGTGGACAAGGGTCGTTAAACTTTGTAGACACTGTGGTCTGTCAGTGCAGATTAAATATTAGATGCTTAACAAAATCAACAGTACAACTCAATGTTTGTCTGGCTAAATGGCACCAGTTTTACATTTATACAATTTTGTTATCAGAATACAACTAAAAGCGTGTGTGCTTTTTATGTCAATAAGTTGCTCCACTGTTTTGAACATGAACTTGAGAACTTGATAAAAATCATGAGGGACATAACTAAAGACATTTAGAATGCATATCTAAACGACTTTGAGGCAAAATTAAATACATTATCAAACTAAAGCTATACTGCTACATGGAAATTTCTAAAATCATATTTTTTTAATGACCTGGAAGTTCATGCTGCCTTTTTTTTTCCGATCGACCATAGATTGTAGGACCACAAAAAACCGATAAATGTTAGCGATACCAACACATTATGTTCATAAAACTTATATAAATATGTTATCTATATTATAATAAAGTTGTAGGAGAATTCAATTTTGTACATTGAATAAAAACTGAAAAAAACACTTCTAGGGGTCTTCATACAAGTAACACAAGCCAAAAAAAAACGTTTTGAAATTTTTGTCTGTCTGTCTGTTGCCCGTGTTTAACACAAAAACTACTGGATGGAGTTTGATGAAAGTTTTTTTTGTTATATAGCTATCAGTCCTCGCCAATTTATTTTGAAATAATACACCAAATGTTGCCCAAAGCCACAATTCCACGCGAACGAAGTCGCAGGCAAAAGCTAGTAATGAATAAAACAATTTGAAGTTAATGTTATATATGAAAAAATGGTACCTTTCTTACAAATCTGGCAATAGTGCTGTTTAGTTTTGGTGTGCGTCAGCTCATGATGTTTGAGATGATGTGCGAAATTAAATGTTTTCTCGCAGCCAACATGGTGACAACGATATCTCCTCTCCGACTTATCATTGTGTATCTTCGCATGTGTACCGAGAGCCAGCTCACTATAAAATTCCGCGTTGCATTTATTACATGTGTATTTTCCTAAAACAAATGCCACACCATATAAGAGTTTACAACTGTTGAGCTATTAATCATAGTCCAGGAAATTCCACTAATATAAGCTAAATTATAAACACAAAATTTAAGTATGACTAAGTTACTAAGCGACTAAGTTCTAAATGATACCATGAAATACATTCACCATAAATACATCTATTCTTTTCTTCTTTCCTTACATAGGAGTGCCAATTTATATAACAACTGTATGTATATAGTGTAGTAACATAACGGAATGTCTATAAAGAATCATAAGTGCAGGTGACGAGACAGACCAGCACTTTGATATCTCAACGAAATAGGTCAGAACACAGCTGATAGGGAAGTCAAGTCTTTGAAACCGTCACATATTTATCAAGGGAGTTGTGAATATAAAAGAAGCATGTCAGGGTTTTGGGGATAGATTTACTAAAAAAATTTTCTACCGACAATAAGTAAGTACCTTTGTGAGCATATTTGATGTGTCGTTGTAATAATGATTCATCGCGAAAGCTGCGACTGCACTGTGCACATTGTACCTTTTCTGTCCTGTTGTGCTGTTTCTCGTGTCTTCTCAAGGCAGAGCTAATTGCAGACGTATGAACAGATTGGTAATTATAAATTATTTTTTACATTACTATTAATATTACCATTACTAATAACAAACAACTACATACAATGAATGATAACTAAATGATTCATATACCTTGCACCGAAATTTCGTAAACTTTGTACATATGATATTACTAGTATTAATTGACTGTAAAGAGCGTAATATACTTACATAAAGCTAAATTTCTTATCACAAATTTCACATTGGAATCGAGGAAAATGACTGATTTCGTGCCTCTTCTTCTCACTTTCATACTTAAACTCTTTAACACAGTAACTACATCTTAAATTATCCATCATTGTTGATACGTTTTGGCCTCGGAATTTTTAATATCAATTGGAGCATTTATTACATTTTTAATTATTCGGACTAATATCGATACCTTTGGTAGTCTTTTTCTTATCTCAAATGATGCGTTTTATGAAAATATTACATCAATTGCAACAGTGGTCCAACTCCAAATTTATAAACCTAACACTATTGGAATAAAGTTCTGAAACGGATTTTTTTCTCGAGATACTGATAAGAAATGTCAAAGTCATATGCCAATCGCGCGATCGTACCGCGCACTAATTTAAAAATAATATTCGTAAAATTTTATTAATCTATCATTTTATAATTTCTTGAAGCACCGTCAATACTTAAAAGGATTATTATATTTCATTCATTATTCAAAAGACGAATATATTAAATGTGACAACTGGGTACATTCATAGACTAATGTCAAATTTCAAAAGACAAATGTCTTTAAAAGTCGTAAATCTTATCTTAGGTCACCTCACCTATCAAAATCGGAGTCTTAAACTCCGATTCTGTACTAACCTAATTATATTAAATAATTCCAGCACAATGAATTGGACTACCTCATAACAATAGAAGATATTATATTTTTGGTTTATATGCACAATTGAATGTATCAAACAATTATTGAAACATATGAATCGGTTGCATCAACTTACGTAAGTTTTGTATCTAAGATCTGTCTGATGTATTTAGTAAAGAACAGAATGAGTACAAGTATAGAAACTGAGAAGACAACGAGGAGCTCAAACGTGTATAACGTAGGCGGCGCAAATTCATTTGATTGTTTGACCGCCAATTTAAATAGCGGAATCATTCATACCGAGTTAATATAAATCAGCGCGCGACAACCAATGACCAGTCTTACGATCGACATTTATAAAAATGCAAGCCTGGATTAAAATAACGCTAATTTTATGTGCGTTCGGAACATTGAGAGAGATTCGCCCTTCGGAACCGTTTGTAACTGAATTTTTGCTTGGAGAATGGCGGGAAATAACTGAAGACCAACTAAATCGTGAAGTGTATCCAGTAGGCACATATTCATATTTGGCACTACTCGTCCTGGTTTTTCTTATAACAGACTTCCTGAGATTCAAACCTGTTATTATTCTATCCGGTAAGTACATATAAATATAGTAATTATTTTACTTTGTGTTAACAAGTAATTAAGTTCAATTCACCTGTGTATCTTGTGTAGGCTACTTTATTGGGTATATTTCAGATAAAAGCTAATGGCTCTCAAGAAAATTAGCATAGATTTATCCTAATCATGCTTCATTTAGTTCATTATCATTAAACTTTTTCTCATACTGCTAGAAAACACAAGCTTTTTCTTGAATTGAGAAGTCTATATCCTCAGACCCTTGTACAGAAACTACAGGGTTCTTCAGACTGTAGGGCCTGCCATACTGACTAAATGCAGGTTGGTAGGATTTAAAAACTTTTTAAATGTTTCTTTCACCATTATAGTAAGTGATATTTAAATTTTTAAGTTATAAAACACACACAAATAATAATTGTTTGCTAGGGTTCGAGTTCAGACCCCTTGAGGGGAAGGTGAATTTCAAAACATTAGTCTATTGCTGCTTTTATTAATATACGAATAAAATTTGTAAATGCAAAGTATGTAAGTATAATTAATGACAAAATTATTCATGTACATATTTAGTTTCATTAACCTTGGGTTGACTGTTAAAAAGTGCCATATGGCATTAAGTCCAGCGTTTGTTGACAACGATAAATGTCAAATGAACAAATTGTCAGTCGTATACGGGGAATGGAAGTTACTTAACCGATGTTCTCATTAGCCTGATAATGATACAGGTTAATTATCACCACATCGGTCATAACCTTCGAATTGCCTAAGCCTTTGACACAACATGTCTTAACAAGTATCACTCATCATTGACAATAATACTAAGTACACAACATGAAAATATTCAAGAAGTTTTGCCACCAGACATAGTTATCAAGCTAAGATCATAACAGTCTGATTAATTGATAAGACCCTAATATGTGTTATCATAGTAATTAAGTGTGGGTATTGTAAAATTTCAGCTCTGTTTTAATCACGTAGATTATAAAAAGGGATAAGCTATCTTATATTGATATATAAAACTGGATAACGACCTATACCTAAAGATATCCTATTTATAGATTTACAAATAACATTAACAGCAATTTTAAAAATGTTCCTTCCGAGGTATTCCCGGAACGGTATGACATGGGGCTTTTCAAGAGAGGCGCGAAAAGAGCTCTCCTTCAAAGCAGGCCATGCATTGGCAACTCCTCGGATATTGCAAGTGTCCATAGGCGACAGTGACCACTTACCATCAGGTGGCCCATCTGCCTATTTGCTAGGCTAGTTTATAAATTTAAAAAACCGGCCAAGTGCTAGTCGGACTCGGGCACCGAGGGTTCTGTACAAACCTGTAGGTAAATATTTGTTGACATAGAAGTTTGATTTTGTTACAGTTTAAAGGTATTATAGACCTGAGTATTAGATATAAATTTCCGCTTAATAAATCTACGCATTCCTGAAACAAAGGGTCTTGACAGACGGACGGACAGACGGAAAACAAAGTGATCGTATAAGGGTTCCGTTTTTTCCTTTTCGATGTACGGAAACCTAAAAGTTACATGCAATCAATGTTTGCATCTGCATCCGCATATAAAGAGACTGCGGCTTTCCATATGTTTCCTAAATCTATTTTAGTAATATGCAAACTAGTACCACATCGCGCTAAATATTATTAGAATCACTATTATCTCGCTAAATAATATTGGAATCACCAATGATTGATGCCCTGTAATATTCCAAGCAATTAATAACTATGATGATTCAAGGTCAAAATAATTTTCAACAAGTAGGCATACCTATTAATCTATCTATCTATATCTATCTTTACATATAATAAAACTGTAGAAGAATTCAAATCTGTACATCAAATGAAAACTAAAAAAAATATGCGTAAGGGTCTTCATACAAGTAACACAAGCCAAAATAAACATTTTGGGATTTTTTGTCTGTCTGTCTGTTGTCCGCCTTTAACCCAAAAACTAACGGACGGATGTTAATGAAACTTTTTTTGTTATATAGCTATTAGTCCTCGGCAACATATAGGCTATAATTTAGTTTGAAATGCTCCAAATGCTGCCCAAACTTACTATGCCACGCGGACGAAGTCGCGGGCAAAAGCTAGTTGATTATAGTACTTAAACAATACACGTTATATAAACATTGTCATGTTTGCGTCTCGAAATCGATGTGCAATTATGCAGAGATAAGGGCCTTTCTTAGGTCACTTTGGACTTATTTGTGGGGTCGCATTTTGATGTGGTTTTTTCCAAAAACTTACTGTTTTTAGCAATTTTTCCAATATATTTTATGGTCCACCCGTTTAATGTCAATGTCTCGTTTCCCTTAAATTTATCCTGTTGCAGGTCTAAGTGGTATATCTGTGTATGCTGTACTGCTTTGGACGTCGAGCTTACAATGGCTGCAGGTGTCTCAATTCCTGTACGGACTGTACATGGCCACGGAAGTTGCATACCTAACTTATATCTATGCAAAGGTAAATATATCACTTTATAATTAGAAGGTAATGATTGTGAAAATTTTAGGTTCCTTTATCATTGTGGTACTTATAGGTGGAACCAGACAAATATCCCCGGGTGTCCTCGTACACGAGGATCGCAGCGCTCACCGGACGCTTCCTATCCGGCCTGAGCTCTCAACTACTCACGCATTATAACGTTATGGACTATCGCGATCTCAACTATATAACGTTCTCCGGTAAGTTTGTTGATTGATACCAAGACACCTAGATATTAGTGGAAACATTGATGCATTTACAACTTTCCCAAGTATCACATATGGTCATTGAAAATTGTATTTTACTCAACTGCCTCCTTGATCGTGCGGTTGCTAGCGCGACTGTCGTTCGGGAGGTCCTGGGTTCAAATCCCGGGTTGGGTGCTGCTGGATTTTTCTAATTTAGAATTTCTAGTAGTGACT
>DWUN01000369.1:0-23818 GCA_018249975.1 Passova gellias
TAACTGGTGAAATGTGGGGGTGTACTACACTCCTCTGCCTACCCCTTCGGGGATTACAGGCGTGATGTTACGTTTTAGATTTTTTGAAACTCAACCTTTGGGAGTAAAGGATTAATGAAAAAATACTGTAAAATTTATGCGTACAGGCGGCTAATTTCAGCAACAATTAAGACTTGACCATGTTATTTCGCTAGTCGTCGGCCCAGCGACCGTGACCAAAGACAAGCGGGTGTTCAAAGCTGCGCTGAACATCGTGCGCGTGTACGGCGGAGGGGACTGCCCCGAGAAGTCGTTGGGGGGGATTCTGTTGGCGTTGACCGTGAGCCGGCCGAGGTCCTACGTATACGTGTTCACGGACGCCACTGCGTCCGACCACAGGATCGTCGCTAAAGTGCTAGACATGGTACAGAGGAAGCAGAGTCAGGTTGGTATCTTCTCGAATGTTCCTCCATCGCGATAAGCAGTATGTAAAATGTCATACCTTATAACAAGTTTGTTTTGTAACACCTTTAAATACGTAGAAGTTTTATTAAAAATATTGTTACGTTTGGAACTTATTTTTGTTTTATGTCTCTTATTTCTACCTAAAAAAATTGTGTATTGTATGTAAACCTTGATCACGCTATAGGAAGATCCTGATTAGAATGTTATAGAACTTTTAATTATTACACGTAAATAAATAAATGCAAAAAAAAAATTAACTATTACATTTAAAATAGTAAACGCCGATTTTGACTACATCACCCGGCTCGAAGGACCAATAAATTATAACCAACATTGTTTTCTTATTACATGTTATATTGGTTTTGACTTGTGTCTGACTACTATCAAAACTCATGTCCGCGGTCCCTCAGGTGGTGTTCGTCCTGACAGGGCACTGCAATGACCTGCACAAGCCTACTTACAAGGTGTACCAGCAGATAGCGTCTGCTAGTTCCGGTCAGGTGTTCAACTTGAATAAAACCAATGTTCATCAGGTAAGTTATAGGATTTCTTTTTCCATATAAGCGCTTACGTACACTGCACATGCAATTCAATCAGTAATTGCCTAGTTGTTTGAAACTTAGCCGCCCACTTCGAAGGTCTTTATTCTAATCCTAGCATGCACTTGTATCTTTTCACAATTACGGGCATTTTGTCAAGTAAAAGTAAACTTAACTCGTTATGACGTTAATGTTGCAGGTTTTGGATTTTGTAAGGAGTTCAATCAAAGGGCGCACGGTGAACTTGGCGTCGGCGGTTAGACCGGCCGGATATAATTACACGCAAGAAGTAACTAATATTTATCTATATATTAATACGTAAAGAGAAAACTTTCAAAAAAAGCGGTCTTTTTAAGCAGAGAAGTCTGACGGCAAAGCCATATTTTATATGCAGGTGTGCGGAAAGCTAAAATTAATATGTATAATCTGTCAGTCTTTTCTTTATTCCAGATCCAAGTGGACAATACGATCGGCGAGGTGACCGTGTCCGTGTCGGGGGCGAAGCCTCAGATCCAGGTCGTCGACCCCAGCGGGGTGGAGCTCACCGGCCCGCCGAAGCTGATTACCACTCTCGATTTATCCGAAATTATGGTTAGTTACCCATTCTTTTCGATAGCAGTTATGTAACCCTGGACATCTCGCTATCTTTACGAGATGATTTTACATGGCAACATTGTCAAAATATTATGCATCTGGCAATAACAATGCCAGTGATTGCATAGTGGTGGAAAATTCGGTCTCCCTAACCGCGGATCTTGTGTCAAACCCTAGAATGCACCTTTGACTTGTTACGTGCGTTTTGTAACTTAATATTTAAATATCACCCGGTATAACGATGAAGGAAAACATCGTGAGGAATCCTGCACATCTTAGAGATGTTATAAAGTATACAATATCGTTTTATATTTGTCACCATTTTCTTGCAGATTGTCAAAGTATTAGACCCGGAGCCGGGCAACTGGAGCGTCACGGTGGGCAGCCAGCAGGACTACTCCGTCAAGGTGGCGGGGCTGTCCGACCTGACCTTCAACCACGGGTTCTCTGTCCAAACACCCTCTTCGACTGCTGAAACTAGCTATCGACCGTTGCGAGGTAAACTCACCTTAATTATAAGGGGAATATGAAATGTATTTGTATGTCACCGTTAATATACAGGCCATTGAAACTCAGTGGCTGTGGTTCATCACAGCACAGGCTGAGGGCGCCCCCTTTGGTCAACTTACTGCTGTACCTATGTTTTTATTCAATGTCTTTGCTTTATTATTGTTTTTTAATTGTGCATAGCTTTTATTTATTTATTTAACAATTTCGTACACTGGAAATTTTACAGAAACAAATCTATACTAATAATATAAAGTTGAAGAGTTTGTTTGATTGTTTGAACGCGCTAATCTCAGGAAATATTGGTCCGATTTGAAAAATTCTTCCAGCGTTAGATAGCTCATTTATCAAGGAAGGCTCTAGGCTATATAACATCACGCCAAGATGAATAGGAGAGGAGCAGCAATAAAAAAAAAATATATGGCAGAACAACGTTTGTCAGGTCAGCTAGTCTAATATAAATGATTGTCACACAGATCGTATATAAAAATATTCGGGAATGTAGTCGAGACAGCGGAATGGGTCGACCTAAGTGCTGTATTATAAATAGTAAGGAATCTAGCGTGGAACGCTCACTACGGCCGGTTAACTACTAGAGAGAAGGTCTTTCTCCTCTTCCGAGAAATCATTTAGGCGCGGCCGGTCAGAGTTTCGGCGTTTTAACTGGTAGCGGGCTCTTTTCATCTATTCTTGTCGGCATTCTTGGCGTTGGCGTGTTTCTTTGAGATTTTTTTTTTATCAATCTCGCTAATGCTCAATTATTGGTTGGCTTAGAACACAAATGATCATTTTTAAACATCCTGTATATTTAGTTTTTGAATCACTCACCGAGACAATTTGGGAGCTGCGTTAGTTTCAAATGGTACACGTAGATTCACACTTATTCCTCTTCACCTAACTAAGCTTTTGGAATATGTCTTCATCCTTTGGAAAGTTGAATAGCTCGAACACGGTGCCGATCGTAAATAAAAATTCCAAATGACAATCATATGCAAGATTTGGAAACATTCAAGTTTATAAAGATGCTTCTTAGTTAGGTCAAATTAGCAAACACGCACTAAGTTAAGAATATAATGAGTATTGAGATTGAAAGCGCAATTTTAGTAACTATTTGTAGGAATTTTCAAAGTCATTGCAAATACCAAGAGCTCGCAAACACCTAAAATGTTATTTAACGTATACTTACAGTCATTTCCTTTGTTACTCTGCCATATTTATATAAAGTGTATCTGTTTGTTCACGGCTGCCCTATTTCAAGATTAGAGACGTCACTGGATGACTCTTTCGGGGAATACAAAGAAGATTTAAATATGATTTCTCCGAGTTCAGGGACGCATAGCGGTTTAATGGCTAATTGTGCTAAATTCGTACTCATTTCGCGGGTGTTTGTAAATTGCATCATCGGTGCAATTCTGTGAAATTATGGCGAAATTGAAATGAGGTTACCTATAAACCTTATTAATAATTACATTTACAACGATTACTGCTAAATCTTCTATTTCTCGTAAATGTGAAATTAGCTATCAAACTTCCATCGTTATGTCTTTGAATTTATATGCCATATTTTATATAAATTACGGCACATCATAAAGACCATATTAATGTAAGCGTTTCACTGTTAACGATTATAGCTGGTAACATACAGATTGTTATTCTTTAGCGAGTAATAAATATGTAAAAGTTGGAAGCTCTCTTTGATACCATTCGTTATAACTTAACTTATTAGTATAAGTTGTTTTTAACAAGATGATCAAGTATCTATCTATTGGTTCTAAGACGTTCGGTTTATAAGATAATTTAACGAATTTAAGATAGTTAAAATGAACAAATATTATCACCATATTATAACACCATATTTTGACAGGTATGTTGTTGTATTTTAATAACATAGTTACACGCCAACATAAACTAAGTCCAATTTTTTCCCCGCCCAAGCCTATAATTTATGTTATTTGCACGTTTCTTAATTCAAAATCTGTCGACAATTATATTGTTACAAAGTCAATATTCATTTGTTTTTTATTTAACGCTTATGCCCCATCGCTGCTCTCGCGCGGTGGAACGTGGTTTCAAAGGCCATCTTTTAGTTATGAGTGGATACAAATAGGACGGAACGCTATGGAATTCGCGTGAAATGGAGGTCACGCATTCCTGTTTACTTTCTTCAGACGAAACCTATGAATAACCGGATACGTCTATGAATAACCGAGGTATCACATACTTGGTGGTGTCTGGTGTGAACCGCGAAAATGTGTTTCGCAATCGGCAAGTTGACGGGATGGGACAGGGAACATTTGTTATATATGCTCGAACATTCCTGTGGATTCGGGGTTGTGTATAGATTTGTATTAAATTCAAATTAAATTACCTTTGTGCCGTCCTCTTTCCCATTTGGTCTGTATTTGTTACCTATTTCTTTTGTGTGCATAAAGTAATAATTAAATAAATATAAATAAACTAGATGTGCCCGCGACTTCGTACGCGTGGAATAGTGACTTTGAAAATTAATTAAAAAAACATTTTCCAGTGGATCAAATTGTGAATCTAAACCATTCTTAGGTCCCTTTGAACACACACAAAAAATTTCATCAAAATTGGTCCAGCCGTTTAGGAACAGTTCAGTGACATACACACGCACACAAGAAATATATATATATTAAGATTATCACTTGACAATTATCAATAAATTAATTTCAGTTGTAGTCAGTTTATAGGTAGGAGTAGTCAGCTATGAAGGAATTCTGTCACAGTCTCTAATTTAGACTGTTTAAAGGCTTTCGTAAATTTATATGAGTCCTATATTTTCCATAATAAAACCTTTCTTCAGTGGCCAATAGATGGCTCTTTTATACTATCACATAAGTATAACTAAAATTTATGAGTTTCAGGGTGTCTTGCAGGGAGGTGAAACTTAACTAAGTGTCCAGCAATTTGTGACGTGATTTCTAGTCATATTCCGACGAACTTCTAAAAACCAAGCATTATAGTTAACGAATTTGAGGTCCTATTTTATACACCTTTATTACCTATTACCTGCCCAAGTAACCATAATGATATTACAAACTCCATAGTCGCTTATCGTTCTTTCCTGTATTGGGGACATGCACAGAGAAACTTTTAACCTATATAAAATACTTCAGCCTTTCCAACTTATAACATCACTACCTTCTATATTTTGTCACAATTCCAACAAATCAAAATTAGCGGTCATTTTCCTCTATCGTAACTCAAAAATAAAAAGTGGACATTGAATTTATAATCACTTTTATTAAATGAAAACTTGACAATATCACATTTGAGACTTTTGAAATTGAAATAGTTCATATTTATTTGTCCGTTTATTAGTTCATCCGAAAACAGATATGGTAATGCTGTTGGACCTAAAAATGTTTGCTATGCAATCTAATAATTACTAGCTGCCGCAGCGGTGGTATATTAGAATATTTTCAACTTTTTAGTTTTATTTAATAAATGTGTCGTAAACCTTTTCAAACTAATAGCAAATATTTTTTTTATCTTTTAGAAAATAATGGTATATTAACACGATCATAATTTTATTACACACTTCTATAATATTTAGTATAATATTTATAATCTCTGGTGCCAGTTTTTACATCTGTACTGTCTTGACACGACACTGACTCCGCGCCATCCGACATTCGTTTGTTTAATTCATTAGTTTTGATACCTACGGCTCTCTTTTATGTTCAACTGTCAACGCGTGAATACGTGGTATTTAAAAAGTAAGGTTTGTGATTTACCAAATAAGCTTAAACTGTATACAAAATCGGATAGAATTATAATTTTAACTCCATAACTTGTTAGAAAAGAAATGACTAATTTTAGTAACAGTAATTTTAAACTGTTTCCGTTTAACTGGCAAGCTTTCGTTATTACAAATGTATTTGATATTAGTACAAATCTGTAACTTTGCTTTATTAACTGTAATTATTTGATGCGGCGATGCATTTAAAACAATATATGTATCAAGTAATATTTCTTAATCGCCATATGTTAACGTATGTCGCGGAATATGAACTTTGTTTATTTGATTTGTTTCGGTTCCATACAGTAATTGAAAGATAAGACACTACTCTTGTATCTATTTTCGTATCATAGGGCGACAGTTACGTCGATCTATTCGGTGTTGACAAACCCTGTGTAAGTCAACTGTAAGAAATTGTTACATAATTAATCAGTATTTAAACTTTTCAGTTTCCGAAAATGTCTGTTTTAATCCATGAAAAAGTTTGGCTTGACAAGACCGTTTATAATGATGCTGAGAAAAACTACTATGAATCTTTATCAAAAGTGAGTGTTATCAACATATGTTATTGATTCAGGATTTTTTTTAATTTTTCATATTGTTCTTGTACTCAGTTCATTAAATTTTAAATTTCAGGGAAAGGGTGATCCAGTGTCTTCATTAGCCAGTGAAGTGGCTAAGGCTAGACAATTAATAAAAAACTCTCTAGAATGTGTACGTAAAGTATTGTCAATATTGTTACCCTAATATTTTAAGCCTATTATTTGACATATAACATTATTGTCATTGAATCTTTATCAAAGGTGTGTTTAATAGATTGAATTTCAAGAATGTGATGTGTCTTCTAGTGTGTGAATAAACTGAATATTTAATTACTTCCATTGGAAGCAAACTTCTGTATGTCCCACTATTGGACAAGGGTCTTCCCTGCAACTACGGTACGATTACTATTGTCATTACATACTGTTGTTGCATAGTTAAAACCTATGTGACATCTTCTGCAAAAATTCAGTGTGTTGGCATATTATTTGTATCTCTTTACTAGCTACCATTTAAACAACCTTATTAACATCTTTGAATTGATCCTAATAATTAACAGTGATTACCTTTTAATAAAGAGTCTAGCAAAAAACAAACATGATCTACATCCTGCCAATCTCTACTGGGCCCCCATTTTAGACTGGCCTTAGAGAGGAGACCCATATCCACCAATGGAGCAATTAAAAAGTTGATAAGCAAATTTTACATATTACATTTATTATAATGCCTATTCCATTGTGGGACTTAAATGTAACTGGTGAAATGTGGGGGTGTACTACACTCCTCTGCCTACCCCTTCGGGGATTACAAGTGTGATGTTATGTTATAATGCCTTTGATTTTATTAAAAAAACAGTTACATTTCCCATGTAATACAGTGATACTGCCTACATCTCTAATAGTAATTTTGTGTGGATATATTTAACTTGTGTATTTTTTTTCTTAGATGGATAGTGTTGCTACGCTGGCTGGAGTTCCTAACAGTGAAATAAACAATAAACTCAACAAACTATAAAAGGAAAATGTAGAATTAAAAACAGTTATTGCAGATTTGCGCGACTTAGTGGCCAACTTACAAATCAGAGTTTCCTCATTAGAAAGAGGCAGTTCAAAACATACAACAGCTTCTCCCAAACCTGAGCCACCTAAGGTAAGAGATGTAATATAAACCAAGTAAGCTATTATCTCTTTACCTCAATTATTTTCTATATAGATACATATTTTAAAAACTGTGTTATGGTATTTGTGGTGCAGGTAACAATCACTACATAGTATAAAACAAAGTCTCTTTCCGCTGTCTGTCCCTATGTATGCTTAGATCTTTAAAACCATGCAATCGATCTTGATGCGGTTTTTTTTAATAAATAGAGTAATTCAAGAGGAAGGTTTATATGTATAATAACATCATTATATACTAGAGAAATACTGTTATAATTTATATGGCAGAACAGTGTTTGCCGGGTCAGCAATAAATTCATATAAACTACATATATGCATATCATAATAGCAAGAAAAAACATTACACAAAGAAATCAATAAATATTTTAATCTAAAAATAAATTAATTAATAACCCTTCTCACATTCATTGCATTAAATCGTCAAATTGTCAAACTACACACTAAAAACTATGTGTTGCCAGTGTTAATGAATATTATTTAGGGTTATAAAAAAGATTCAAAATTATCATGGATGATAATTATATTATTTCCTTATTGCATCTTCATAAAAAAGTAAAAATGGGCAAACTTAATGCCGCGTGATATTTTTTACCAGTCAAACCTGGGTGGATGAAAGGAATTTGTGGCAGATGTTAAATATAAAAGTAAAATGATACACATTCACTCATACATAGAGATTACTGATGGATCAAACATGAATCAAGATTGTTATACGGGTTAAAGCATTTTCATTCTTCTTACAACTCACATAATGTTTTTTATGCTGTTTTCTTTTCATTTTCTGGCATTAAATCTCGAAATTGCTTTATATTATGAAAATATCAACAGCACAAACCCATTTTCCTAACATTGCTAGGCACATGTACACTTTAAAGCCCTTTTCCCTAAATTTTTTATGCAGACAAGTGCTCAAATTATGCCACCATAGACAACTTGTTACTTTTAATCCTATGTATCAACCTTTACTTTGCACTTTCGATTATATGTATTTGAATTAGGATGAACAATAGACGGAATTTATTTTTTAAGGTGAGCAATGAAGCTCAAGACTCAGATGATGGAGTAGATTTGTTCGGGTCGGATGATGAAGAAGAAACTGCAGAAGCAGCTAAAGTAAGGGAAGAACGTCTTGCTGCATATAATGCCAAGAAGGCCAAAAGTATGTGTATGTAATATAAAAATCAAAAACAAACAAAACCAACACTTTTTTGTAAAACAATGTTTTCAGTCTTAAAAAAATAACACAAAGACTAACTTGGAAAATTGGTATTTGGAACTACATTATTAAACAATAATGCAATTCATTTACTTTATTTCTAAAGTAACTAATATTGTAAATCTGTGTGCTAAAGTAACCTTTACTAATTATTCTCTTTTATTTCAGAGCCAGTACTCATAGCAAAATCCAATATAATATTGGATGTAAAGCCATGGGATGATGAAACTGACATGAAGGCTATGGAACAAGCTGTAAGGGCCATAAGCTCTGATGGTCTCTTGTGGGGAGCAGCTAAGCTTGTACCACTCGCTTTTGGCATTCACAAACTTCAAATCTCATGTGTTGTAGAAGATGACAAAGTCTCTGTAGATTGGCTCACTGAAGAAATAGAAAAACATGAAGATTTTGTAAGTAGACTCAGCATATTCACTAATGCACATAAACTTAGCACAAAACAACAATGAGTAACAAAAGTAGTTAATTACATCTAGTAAAATTAATGACAAGTATAATAAGCGTTTCTATTTATAAAACTATGTGTATGTTGTGTATGTAAAAATTTTTTTGGCAATAATTAAATTTATATTATAAACATTTTGATCTCCTTTAATTTCATAATAATTATTTGTACATGCAATATATAAAATTTAATTGATAACAGCATAGTTATTATGATTTATTTTTTCAGGTTCAAAGTGTTGATATAGCTGCATTCAACAAAGTATAAAGTTGAAGATGTAAAATTTGTAATAAATTTTTAAAGTTTCGTCTACTTTTTGTATCCTTGAAACCCTTTTTGTAGTCTTGGAAGCTCCCGTTTCAATTCTCCGACCTTTCTGAAGTCCATATTTTTATTGTTCTCGAGAACAGCAGTAAAGATAAATAAATTATGTGAGTGAAAAATGTAAAGATCTAAGAGTATATCAATGGATCTCAATAATATAGTTTACGAAAAATTTGTCTGTTTGTTTGCTCATCAGCCAAAAATTGATAGACAAATTTTGTCCCAATTTACATACATGTCTTTAGAATATCTGAAGTGATGCTTTGAATAAAATAAAATATTGTAATTAATTATTATTGAGAAATAAAAGCTTTACATGATTTTTTATAATCGGGAATTCTTCGACTAGTAAAACAGTTTTTTAAATTACTTATGTACTTTTAAACTCGGGCACTTAAAAAAAAAAACAAAACTAACAAAATCGCTATACTCTAAAATTTATTAATCATATTGCAGATGAATAATTATTTGCGACTAATTGCAGTCCTAGTACATTTTATCACTAATACATTCGTAATCTCAAATTATTAACTCTAATTAATAAAAACCAGATAAGTATCAATGGTTTTATAGTTTTTACGAATTTCATATCATTTCATATTCATAGATCTTTTATGGTCTGTGTAATCATTCCACCTTGGCGCGATTGATAGTTGACAGTGACAGTATTTTGTACGATGGTGAGTGGCGGAGTGGCGATGGATTTAGAATGAATTTAAGACTTGAATTGAAGTAGTGTAATGATTAATGATCCTATGGTATTAATGAACTTTTAATAAAACCGGTATTATTTAATATATTCCGAGAATATGGTTTGTAGAAAATGTGAGAATGTCGAAGCTGTTACAGTTAAAAAAGATTACTCATACTGTGAGAGTTGTTATCTTGTTTATTTAAATCATAAATTTAGGGCATGCATTGGAAAAAACAAAATTATAACCCCAAATGAAAAAATTGTGATCGGTCTTTCTGGTGGAATAAGTTCCACTGTTTTGCTTGATTTAATTCACGCTGGAATAACACTGCAAACCCATAAAAAATTAAGAGTTGAACCACAGTTTGTTCATTTAACAGGTAAAAACGTATTTCTAACGCTTTTATTATTCCAATATTGGACATGCGACTCCTCTCATGGGAAGGTACAAGACCTACGCACTAAAGTTATAACAAGTCATATTTTGTTTATTTGAATAAAAGATGAACTTCATTGAATAAAAGTACAGAGTACTGATTTACTTTTAAAAAATTCTAGCTTTCCTCTATCTAACAATGGACCAATACTGGCATAGTTTTGAGATTACTTATGATCTGCAATTTGTTTATTTTAGGAGCACATGAAGAGAAACATGATAATGTATCTCAAACAATTGTACAACAATGTAAAAGCTATGGCTATAATGTTCATATAGTAAATATTGCAAGTCATACTTGTAGTGAAAATATTTTGTCTTGTGACTTAACTACTGCATGTAGAACATCAAATAATGATTTCATAAGGAGAATAAAACAAAACATGTTAGTATGTATTGCAAAAGAGCTAAATTGCCGAATCATATTCACCTCTGAATGTGCAACCAATCTTGCTGCGAAATTGCTATCAAATATAGTAATTGGACGTGGATCCCAGATTGAGAATGATATTGTAAGTATTGAATGGGCTCCTTAAGTGCTTAATCCTATTGCACAATAAACTCATTATGTGAAGTCATATTTATTTACATAAAAGTAGTATTTATTTCCACATAAATTCAATAATTTCCAAAGTACTTCATTTAACAACACATTTCAGGGATTTTTAGATAATAGACATGACAATATTAAAATTGTGAGGCCGCTAAGAGAAATAACTAAGGAAGAGTTGCAGAATTACATGAAGATTAAAGGTTTAATTCCAGCTTTTTACCATCCAATAGAGAACAGCTTACAATCAATTGTTGACGTTTTTGTAAACACATTAGAAACAGATTCTCCATCTACAATATCCACCATATGTAAAACAGCAGATAAAATTGGTGGTGATAAACATAAGGAAAGTGAAATAAAATGTGTTTTTTGTAAGGTTTGTATTTCTGCTTATTCACATTTTAATTATTAGTATTTAATATCATAGCAAATTGTCATATTATCTGTTATGTTTGTTCTATAAATATCTAATTCCATGAATACAATACATGTTTTCAAGTATTAAAATTATAATTAACAATCCCCAATATATTATTGTCTTTAGGGTAAGAGAGATAGATATACCAATAAGATGACAGCAATGGAAGCTACAACCTTTTCAAGAATTGTTTCAAGTAACAGTGAACTACAAGATGTTGGGTTGGATCACATAATCAACATAAACCAACAGAATATCAATAATGCATCATTGTTTCCTTTCATCGAAGAGTATCTGTGTTATTCCTGTAGCCGAAGTTATGCCGAATTAAATGGAACTAAGTGCCAGGATTATATTAAAAACTTAATAGACAAATGAGAAATATATATACAGGTGCAGGTAATAAAGAGTTACATCTTATTTAATGTGTCTTATTACTTTCCCCTTATATTCACCAATGAATAAAACTTCTCACCTAACCTTTTTTTATACAATTACTACTTTGGGGCTTAGAGCAATATTATTTTTGCCTTTGATTCAACACCTGTCTTCCTGTGCTACCGAGGAAGGTGTAGTTTCACTGACTATGTATTGCATGCAGCAGCCATATCCTGGTATGTAACATGTTATGTAACATGTTATGTAACATTGTATTTATGAATGCTAATTTAATTCGAAAACAGATGGCATAGTTAGCATGATTTCTCAATTTCCTATAGAAGCCACACATCTTACCAAAGTATATGAAAATGAAATTAACAGAAAATAAAACAAATAAACAATCGAATTAAATTTTAATGTGGCAATTTTACAAACACAAAATGTTTTTTACAACCATTTTATCGTTGTAAACGATATCGTTTTCTCCCAAAAAGGGCAGCGTTAAGAGTTCCGTTGATGGTTATCCATTTTAACTAAACTGCAAGCAGCATGAAACTTAACGTGACCACCCAGATATGTTCAAATGGACTTGCGTTAGCTCATTTCAGAGTATATAGTATATATATATACCTACATTAAGTTCAGTGAAATGCGACCACATCCACTCGAACTAATAAACTATTTCCTACTTGCTAAATAGTAGCAACGAGCGAAGGTGCAAAAGTAAATTTACGATGCGATAACTACGTGTTACGCTGGGGGCGATCACCGATCGTCGTACGATTTACCCATACTACGACATAAATTATGCATATTGAGGAGGATATATTAATTTCGTTCTGTATGTACCGGTAATAAAATATTACCTAGAGATAGGTAGTAATGTAGCAAAACCTAAAACCTTTAATTACATGTGATTTTTCCCAGAGCATCTCTACTAACAGAGAAGAGACCTTTCTGTAATCTGTCTGTAAGTACATGTTGTCAGTGATAAAATATGTAGTGCTTTATTTTATTGAACATTAAATGAACTTGAAATTTAAATGAAAATATTCTTTTATTTTTATTTGAAGACAGTAGCCATTGAGCAGGAAGCAGTCACAAGTGGCCGCTGCCGCCCATGGACATCTGCAACCCACCTCTAATAGCGCTACAGGGACTGTAAGTGTGAATTTAATAAGTGTCAGATGTTATAAAAATTAGTTGATTAGTATTGCTTAGTAATAGGACTGCAGCAACGGGATTGTTAGCAATATTAACCCAATTAGTACGTGTTAGTACCTATTAGTGCAGTTAGTAAGTGTTAGTAGCTACCCTATCAGAGGTCTGTCACAGATGCGTCGCCACTCGTGAGGTCTAAGATGGTATACAGGTGGACCGGAATCCACACTGAAACAGAATATTGTAAAAACAAGTGCTTTACGACAAAAATAGTTGAGGCTGTGGTACCTATTTCTGATTCTACCCCTTTCCAAATTTCATTTCAAACTGTTTTTATCAGTGGAGATTAATAAATTCGATGGTTTTGAAACTTCAATCAATGAAAAAAAGTTACATGACCGTGTATAAGAATAAGAATTATCAAAACTACGCACGGCTGATTCATAACAGGCAATGTAATTTATAAACGAAACGGGCACAACTGGTGCCCAATGTATATAGGTACTTTTTAGAAAGTCTCGCTCATATAACATACTAGCATTACCCGTGGCATCGCCCACGCATAAGTACTTTTATTATTTCTTTTATTTTCAAGAGACTATAATATTGTCAAAATTCTAAGTGTAGGTATTGAATATTGTTTTTCATATAAAATCTCGTAGTTACTTAATTTTTAAAAGGCTTTTTGTTTCTTAGGTGAATTTGTTTCGGTTCACAAACCTTATATTTTTAAAATTCTATTTTTCGAAGTAAAAACTTGTTTAGGCGCGCCACGAAAGAAAAAAAGGATTGGCGTTACGATCTTAGTAACGGAAACGTTTACGCTACTCGTTACGTTATACAAAGAATGTATGTGTGTATATTTTTTATTTTTCTTAATGTTTGCAAGCTAATGACTACTGGTTTCAGCGCTTTTGCCTTCGTAGCGTATAGCGTAAATATATTCCCACGGTTTACCTTGCTGTTTACCTTGCATACGTAATGTAACACTTCATGACTGCTGGTTTCCTCGCGTTGTTTTCTTTCACTGCTACGGACATAGCCTAGGATAATAGCCTAATATTTATAAACAAATTGCCATCCCGTAATTTAAACTCTTGGGGTGGATTGGCCAAAAACTCTGCAACACTAAAATTTATTTGTAACAAAAAACCTAAATACCAATTTTCATTTGGTTTGTATCAAACTCGGCGGACTTTTTAACAAATTTTCATCCCTAATTTCACCTTCGTATGGGGGGGGGGGGGGAGGATATCAAAAATCCTTTCATGTGGGTGCATACATCTCAAAAGGAATCCATTGTCGAAATTTTATACCCTAGCTGCAGTCGTTTAGGATCTGCGATGATGTTTTAGTCAGTCAGATGATGTATTGTTTGTACAATTGCAGATAACCACTCGATATAAAACGCCATATACAGAAAACTACAGGAGTTGTTTTGAGTAATCGCATTACTTTGACTTGCATGGGTTTGAATGTGCAATAAGGCGCGTGGATTGCATTTTTAAGGCAAAACATTGTGTGGCAAATAAATTAAAGAAAAACTTTCTAAAAAAATTTAATTCAACATATTGAATTTAATCTAAATCATTTAATTCGCTAGATGGACCAAAGACATACACACAGAATTTTTTTTTAACGTCCATGTGCAGAGGCTCGTGAATTTATCAAAACTCAAGAATTTTTACTATCATACAGTTTGTGATAGTAAAAATCCTTCATGATAAAAAGTAGGACCTTTTCCTTATTTTTATTGTATAGGGAAAGCATCTTAGTATTTTTCCTTTACATTTACATAGACACAATTTGTCATACAAGGAACTGTTAATTTTTTCAAGTAATGATATCAGAGAAAATGTTTAAGGATTTTCGCATTTTGTTTTAAAACTAAAAATTACATTTAATGTATTCCACAATTAATTACATATTTTAAAATTTCCAAACCAAAAACGCTTTGTAATCGATTCAATTACTTTTAAATGTTAGCTACTATGTAAGTGCTTAAAGTAGTAAAATGTAACACAAATAATCTGAAATATATCAGGCAAAGTTAGTTTGTTTATTAAGAAAATTTTATGCAACAACTTGAAGTTATCACACTAAAAATAATTTATAACGAGGCCCACCTTTAAATGAAGATTGACTTGATTTTATCTATATTAAATGGATTAAGGACAACTAACATAACTTACTAAAAATATACTAACAGAAGCATATTTGACATTGCTAGTAATTAAATCTTACTGGTCTTCTTAACAAATCATATAAGAAAAGAAACAATTACATCTTAAAATTTTGTATTTATAACACATATCTACATTTTTAATACATAAATACAAAATTTTAATTCATCAACGAAACTCGCACACCAAATATTGCATGTGGTATGCATGTGGTATCAGTAATATATTATCATACAAGTAATTACAATATCAATACCATAGGTTAATAAATGCAAAAGATCAAGTGCAATGAAACTCGAAATGATTTTGTCTCAATAATTAATATTGAAGTTCACATAAAACGATGGATACTGATGTTTTTTGTTAAAATTCCATACCCACCATAAGATACTTGAAAGTAACAGTTTGTATACATTTTCACAGACTTTTAGCAGAGATAAAACACTTTTAAAACAATGAACAAACCAGATTTTTGCTAACATTAAACACTAAAATATATTCTCTCCAAATGATACTTCCAGTTATTATCTTTATGGAATCAAGATTAAACTGATGTTTGAATGGAGTTAATAATTCACTTCCTCGTGACCCCTGCACAGGAACTGCCAATGGACCGACCGTTCTATTGTTTTGCCACCTTTCATTTGGATCTCTTTCTGGATCTTGTACAAGTACATATTCGTATATAGTGCTGTAAATAGCATTACTGAATACAATAACAGTTATTCCGCTGCATTGATTGGTCCTTGTAGTGCATTTGGTGTTGGAGAGTTAGAGGACACCATTCGACCTTGCTCTTTCACAATGGGATCTGAAACACAATAATCATAGTATATTAACATTTCAAATACATTAAATAGATATTTAAAATATACCAGTGTCATTCATTAGTAAGACTATTATAAGCCTGTTGAAACAAGGGAGTTCTGACACAAAACCACATTCATAATATATGCAGAGTGAGAATTTTGTACTTGCTTTTGTGAAGAACTCACAACACATACATGATATGAGAAACATTATTCAGTATATGCGAATGAGACACAACAATACAATGTTAAATTTGCTCAATGTTTGCTATAGTGATCAGCACCAACCATTTCTTTTCTTATAAGGATTAAGATAATGAAAGCAAATTTCATGACTAGGAAAGTTTGGTAACAATATTAATTTATTTTTAAAAATTTAGAATATTCGCAGGTGATCATATATACAGAGAAGGTTTATAACTTCCTGTTATAAAATATTACTACATAAAAATTATAGTAAACTTAATTGTAAGATATAGTAATAATGAAAATAGTACAGAAATTTTGATTGTTACAATAGTTTTGTCGAAATTTTAGCATCAAAAGTAATTGTTATCATTAAAAGTTAAGCTGTCTTTCATGTATTGCAGTCTATAATTTTTCAATTGAATTGCAATTTGATATAATAAAGTACAAAGCTCACAGAGTTATACCACTTAGTGTAATAATAGTACAGTTTGTTACTCTCAAACTCGTATGCTAACGGCAATGTGATGCATTAACACGACTTAAGAATCATACTAGAGTAAAAGAAAGTAAGAAAATAAAGCGTAAAAAAATATTCCTAACACATGGCAGATTAGTAGAATAAAATCACTTAGTATTGGTCATATAAAATTGGGACACATTGTAAGTAATTATAATGAATATAGAATATTTATAATTGACATTACAGTAAATATTAAAATATAGCATCATATACACAAAACAGAACTAACAGAAATATGGATGATCCATAGCTTCACGAGCAGTGTAACGCTCGTAGTGATCATAGCGTAGCAGGCGATCAAGAAAGTCTAAAGCTTCAGTTGATACCAGATGTTGGTTTTCCGAATGTACAAATCTCTCCCACCGTTTGCGTGAATGCCTGAAAGTATATAAAAAATTATCTTCAGCTATACAACGCTACCTCCATATCATAAGGCAGTTGCTGTGACAAAAAATAAATATTTATAATTGGGTACATTTATAATTGTTTGTACAGATTGAGTTTACTAATAAATTAATCTGCCTGTATTATTAAAAATATTCATGAATACAGACACATATTTTATAAAGCAAACAATAATGCACATGTAGCTATAAGTATGACTACAAAATCATGAATTACTATAATATTACTCCTCCCCTAACAACTGAACACCTCATATTTGATGCTCCTTTCACTTTTTTACCTCAACTTTAATATAGGTAAGATGTTACCTGCCAAGAATATCATTAAATCGGGGATCCAATTCTATATGGTATTTATCCAAGTATTCAAACAGTTCCTCAGTGCCCAGCACCTTAGCTATACGTACAAGCTGGTCATAATTATCATGACCATGGAAGAAAGGCTCTTTACGGAAGATCATGGATGCCAACATACACCCCAATGACCACATGTCCAATGAGTAGTCATACATTTGATAATCCACCAAAAGCTCGGGACCCTAAAATAACACACATTTAGGTAAAATTTGTATTGCATATCAGCATTTTATTGTAATACTTACAATTTTAAGGATTGTTATGAAGCTACAACTTGTCTATAGGTTTTGTTATATATAGGTAATAAAGGACAAAAATACATATTTTTCTGTATGCTGGTTCATTTGCTGGATGCAATAATTCAAGAGTTTAGGATACTGATTTATTGTAGGATTGAACTATTAAACTCATATTAAATTTCTGACCAGATTTATTTGTGGAATAATGTAGCAAGCCAGATAAGGTGAAAAAGTACATCTATGGATAAATTTCTAAGACCATATGGTCGTTCATATTAGCCAGCAAGTTCCACACTTAGTTATTGTGTGTCATATATTTGCAATTAGCACTCATTTTGATTTATTAGGTTTAGCTAGAAATGTTAAAGCAATGTGTATGAACCAAAAGCTGCAACAAATTTTAATAAACTATGTTATGTAACTAAGTTGCATATGTCATGTTAGCTTCCACACTATGAATATAATCTTAAGTGGGTATTCTCTTAATATCCAATAAGTGGTAAAGCACATTATTTATATCTTCATCAGTTAATGAAAACATATCATTTGAAAATAGCTTAAGTTTATAGTACAGGGAATATTTGGTATATTAATGAATTACAAGTTGATATGACTTTGAAGAGTCCATAATCTAATTGTGGCCCTATAGAGACCATAAGCCTCTCTGACACAAACCATAAGCCTTGCACTGACCTTAAAGTATCTAGATGCAACACGAACATTATACTCTTGACCTGGATGATAAAATTCAGCTAATCCCCAGTCAATGAGGCGCAATTTTCTGTTATCATGATCGATCATTACATTATGAGGCTTTACATCTCTATGCATGATGCCCATACTGTGGCAGTAATCTAATGCCTTCAGAAGTTCATACAAATAATACCTGAAATATAGATATAATTTTTATCGAAATATGTGGACTTGCATGTACTTGAATGATGAGACACATATTAATGAAATATATAAATGGACATCATACCTTATATCATAATCTGAGAGGGTTGAATAAAGTTGCTTAAAATCAGTGTTATTAACATGTTCAAAAATGAGAGCTGGAGTGCGAGATACCGGATCCTTGACTACAGCTTGTAAAGTGATAATATTTGTGCCTCCTCTTAAGTTTTCTAATATCTTTATTTCTCTTTTTATCTTCTTCTTTTTAACGGGCTGTGAAAACATTTTAGTTTATGGCACTTTTACTGTGAATTGCTATCATGTACATGTTATACACATGTAATGATCTCCCTCCTTCTTTCAAACAGATGTGATAATTATTTTAAAACTGATTGTAAAGCACACTGTTAACTCAATATTGACAAGAAATTGTACTCACCTTCAATATTTTTACTACACATTTCTCATTATTTGTGATATTTATTGCCTCAAAAACTTCACTGTACTTTCCGCGGCCTAGCTTGCGGACCAACTGATAGTCTTCTTGATTACCCCAATCCACTACATAGCTTTCATAGTCCCAATATTCTCGTGGTTTCTGTGAGTTTACGTCGGCATATACCCTTGCTCTACTAGGTACTGCCATCGTTTTAAACCTTTTCCAACCTAAAGTTTTATCGACGATACTCTTACCGGAAATCGCATATGTCTTGAGTACTGATACTGTGAATAGAAATATTTTTTTTTTCACTGTCAGCATTCACATAACACCACGGTACTATTACAATTTTGACCATTGGGTTTGTCACTTGAATTCATTACTAGCGATTATGAACGATTACGAGTCACTTGTATTGATGTATAACCTAAAAACGACATCCAACTCAATGATCCAATAATACACTAAATTAATTTAAATAAGAAACACAACTACGTATAACATAACTTGAAACTATATAGAAATTAACAGTATGAAGTAAATGAAGTTATACGAAACTTGATGACATAAAATAAAATTTGAAAGTATTCAAGAGAAAAACGCACGCCATTATTCGTCAAATGATCAAATGAATCAAGCCCACATCCATACCTAACACATTACAGTAGTTAATCTTATCTCAAACAATAAATACTTCAAGCATATATAAACTTCATGAAAATTAACAAATAACGTTTTGTCCGATCTATAAAATACACTTTTATCACATAACCGGCACAAATTCAGCGAAATTCAAGATGGACGCCTATCCATCTACCTATCTACCACTAGTCTCGGTCTCTCTTTCCGTCCCACCCTACACTTCAGAATGTACATACATGCAATGTTTCGCGAGTTTGTTCCACAAATCATTTATATACAACTGTTTTATTACTAAAAATAGTTCATTTCGTTTTTGTAAATGCTCATATATATGTTTCAAATATTATAAACGTAATTCAAATTGAATAAATAAAAATATGCAAACTGTTCATATTGTACATTTTTGTAACAAGTTAAAATGAATTGTTACTTACAAATAAATTGAAGTATTTCAAAGTTTTATACGTGATTTCATTGTTTAGAATAAGACAATATATTTTTTACTGTATAAAAATAATTCATCATATAAGCAAAAATATCAGTATTGGTTAACGTTACTGTTATAATTTATCTGTTTATTTCATGGATGAAAAACTTTTTATTTCATATTCGTTATTTTTAAGGCTACTAAGGTATTTTTATGCAAAAAATTTTAATTATATTTTCATTCTTTATATAAACATTAAAACATTTTTTCAAATTTAAAAAAAAAGCTGTTGACGTGAAATTCCTTGGTCTGTTTATATGGCATAATACTTGAAAAAGTAAAAAATTGCAAAATGTTTGCCCCGGTACGTGATTCATCAACATTTAACTAAACGGCTAGTATAATAAGCCAATTATAATTTTAATATCGTGGCTCCTTACTTTTACCTCTCTTTAAACAATTTATTATAATTGGCTGAAAAAAGAGAATCAGAGGCTACGAAATATGTGCATCCATTTTCATAGACAACCCAGGGAAGAACCACACTTTGCTGCCACAGACATAAAGACATTGGCTTCCAGGAACATAGCCTCTTGATTTTTCAAATTTATTTTCCTACACTACAAATTGATTGTTTGTTCTTAATAGTTCGTTATTATTCATTGTTTGATCGTATATTGCTTGTTTTCTTAAAAGTTAAAATTTTATATTACACTCTCGTGCTCAGCTTTTCATTACTTCTAGAAGCCTTTGTTTTGTCGTTCAAATAGTTTATGGTTTGAACTTTGAACCGATTGGTATATGGCTAGATTTATTTGAGAGTTTATGACATCCATCTCTAAAATTCTGGCCCTAGAATTATTCCCAACGCCAAATCCGTATTTTTAGAGAAAAATCAAGTCAATGCCTATTATCTGCAACTTTCATTTCTTTTCTTTCCTTCAACTTGTCTTGCTTATCCCAGATGACGCTATTATGACATGAATACTTCTTTTTAACATACTGTTTGTGCTGTTGAAAATCGCTCTTGATTCCTAGCAATAAGAGCGTCAATTTGTATTGTTATGATGTGTTAGTAGTTAATGTTGAGATTTATTTTGTTTTTTGTTAGTTTGTTATTGTACTTTTCCTTTATTAATACGAAAGTCATAGATTATCGTCTTATAGTATGTACATCACGACTACAACTTCTTTTTCCTATATGGTACTACCATAAATTACATCACACGAATTTAATGATTCGTTGACTGCTTAATTCCCCGTTCGTGACTGATAGTCATATTTGTGAGAGCGTTGCTGCCCCTCGGGTTTGGCTTGGTTTCAAATTTACAATTTCACACCTAGAAACTGCACTCGTCAACATAAGTGATGAAATATGACGAGCGCTGAATAATAACAAGCAGTTAACTTTGGTACTGTTAGTCGACTTTTAAACTGTTTCTAACGCAGTCGTTCACGATATTCTTTTAGCTATCCTATCCCAGTTAAATTTCATTTCCTCAACCTTGGAATGGTTCTCCTCTTATCTTTACGGCCGTTAACAGAAATTTCGTTCAGGTCGAACATCCTCGGATTGGACTGACCTGAAAACGAGCGAGCCGCAAAGCAATGTGCGACGTAATTTATGGATAGCCCGTAAAAACGGAGGTGAAAGCAACTGAACAGTCTAAAACAGCTGAAATCGTAGAAAGTCGTTAAGCCGCTGTATACAGAGTCTTAAAAGAATATAAGTAGAACGAATAATTGTAAGTTTCTTGTAATATTTGGATCTAAACACGATTTTAAGGATAAACTCATATGATTTCACGTTTGCAGCTTTGGGACAAAAAGTTCATCAATTTTCTATGACACTGAGGCTTTTCCCACTGAAATTGTAAGTAAGTAATGTTGGTTTTTAATCGGATTACATTATTCTATTCGATTTGAATCCGTCTGTCACTTTTTTTTACCAGAAACTATCAACACTGCAATCGTCAATTTATGCCATCGAATTAAAAATCTAAGTAACTATAACGGCAAGAGTTGAGTTCTTCATCTTCACTGCCAACTCGCAAGATTGACATTTATATTTATACATTAGAAGAATGGAATGGGAAATGCTCCCAATTAGATTCCTTCCTTACCATATAGCATAAAGCAAAAATACAAGTACCTATTACATATTCGAAAGTGACAATTTATCTCTGTATGAAATTTAAAATTTCGTTTAGATTTCTACGCGGACTCTGTTAACCAACTTCGTGTTCCCCAACGTTACGCATAACAATAATTAGAAACCTCTAAAACAAACTGCCTGTAATCCTGATGCGCACACGGCGGGATTGGACCAAAGTTGCAACCACGCTCGTTTAAATATTATAAATATTAATATTGCAAAACACCTTTTACGTTATGTCGGTAAAGTTAGATAAAAAATTATAAGTGATGTGATGTGATGATGTGAAGTTTATGCATTAATTGGTAACAACTCATACCTTTTAAATGCAATTATGTAAAAAATAGATATTTAACATCATTTGTAGTCAGAAACAAGTTTTCCGTTGTTAACGCTATAAAAATACAGTATTTACATAGTTACAAACTCCATAGTTTATATTCATCCAAAGTAACGTTAACCCTAACCCTATTGACACAGGAATCTCTTTAAGTTTTCTTTCGATGCGCCTGTATATTTTTAATTAAAAAGCAATCCGATTTCTATTATGGTACAAGTAGTAAAATATTTTCGTCAAATAACCGCAACTATGCCAATTGCTGATAGTTTTATTGAGTAATAGGCTTGCGTTTAGTTTTGGTTTGCTAGAATCTGTTTATATAATTATAAGTTGAGATTACTATAAAAATATATTACCTGATAAAAACAGACCAAGTAACATTAAAGACGAAAGAAACATTTCTATGGTTAAAATATAACACCAGTTTTGCCAAGCTTCTACACTACCGCCACACGAGGCCTGCTTTCAAACGCTAGTAGGAATTTATTTTATCGTGATTTATGTAGTGATGTAAGGCATAATAAAATAAATGTAAAAAACTAATAAAATCGTAGATAGGTACTTGTGTTTGTATACTGCTCTAAATCTACGGCTGATTAAAAAAATCTCGACAGCATTTTCATTGTCCTTTTTTATTATGAACCCGTCCGAATAATAGAATAGTCTTTTCCATCTCCTATTTATATGTTATGAATGTTCAATCCATTAGTTACGTAAGTACGTATTTTTCGCTCGGTACAAAAGTGACCCGGCACAACATCCGAAACTATGTGTGTCTTAAAAGTCGACTGTTCTATGCGTTTTTTATTTATGTATTCATTATTCTTGTTAGCAACGGGCGGACATAATGCCACAGAAAGCATATTGTTTCTATAATTAAAATAGAACCTAATACGTTCGGAAAATATAATCTTTATAATATATAATAAAGTTGTAGAAGAGTTCAGTTCTGTACATTAAATAAAAACTGAAAAAAAAACACTTCTAGGGGTCTTCATACAAG
>DWUN01000370.1:0-23807 GCA_018249975.1 Passova gellias
GATCTACCTCTGTTCAATCAAATGTCATTATTAATTTGATAAAATTAATTTAAGTGTGTGTATTTCTACCTAAAGATATCTATTGAAAACTCGATGTCCTATTAAAGCAAACATTTTGCCACTTCTACATCCATGTGATCCGTAGCGGCGGGACGTTATTGGTAATTTATATGTAAAACGGTACGCGCGCGAGTGGCCCCCGACACTCGTCATAACGACACGTGAGCACGCATCGAGGGCGGCCGCACGCGGGCTCAACGGGCGCTGCTGGCCTGGTGATTCGGCTTCACTGGCTTCTAACTGGCTGTCAACTGGCCGGCAAAACCGGAGGTCGTGGCTACGATTGCTACTCGGGACAAACGTTTCTGTGATGAGCACATTTGTATGTTCTGTGTCTGGGCGTCATAAAAATATCTATGTATGTATATAGGTATTATATTGTGTGTATATATGTATGTTTACCAGCTGTGTATCTGATCTCCCAATATAAAATAAACGTTTTAATTGCGATTTTACTTCCGTTTTTAATATTATGTTTTCGTTTATCGCGTATACCAGAGATACAGCATTTATTACTTATAGCTAGAACCCTGTCCTGTGAGATTCAGTCTAATTGCTATGTTCGCGTTCGCTGCGGCCTGACGAGGCTCGGCCCGCAGCGAGCGGCACCGTGGCCCGCCGTGGCACATTAATAGTCCGCCGTCAACGTTGCCGACGCAGACAGCTGATACGGATTGATTGTTGGTGCATTATCTTATTATTATTATACAAATCTATTCTGTTAAGGACTTCTGGAAACAAGTATCCGCCGCAACAGCGAGATATTGCAACCGACTTCCAATAGGAGTCGTCTCAAATTCAGTTCGCAATTCGTCAGTCGTTCTGTTAGACTGTCAGTAAGATTATTCAGTTCCCGTTTTGTCAATTTCGACGTTCTGTCCACGTCACTAAGTGTCGATTGGTAGCGTTCGCTCTTTGCAGATTCATACAATAAAAGTTAATTAAACAAGGAAAGGCTTGTATACAAATCAAATACGAAATATAGTTCACGAAATGTACAAGCCGAGATATTCGCGAAGACGTCAATCGCGTTATCAGCTAATAAATAGCCAGCCTGCAGATCGTGGACGCTGCAAAGTGACACGAGTATAATTGTAACCGATATTACTTACCTATATTATTTACCGCCTACTCGAAACAAAACCATCGGAAGGTCTCAGGTAGATGGGTAGGTGGAATTGACACGCTCCCAATAAATATTCTCGCTATCTGTTCATTTACATCGCTTATCCGTAAAGTATACGTTTATTTCGCATCGATAAAAACACGAGCCTTTTTATTCATTAGTACGTCGAAATAATGTTCCAAACGACACATTTGTAAATGGATCCGCGCCGCGTCCGGCGGCCGTGTCGGGTTCGATTCTCGCAAATTGAAATACAATTTACTGTTGTCCCCATCATGTGTGTCGACTAATTGATATTCGGTAATTGGTCGTCGGAGTGCTCTCGCGGCCTCGAAGGACCAATATCAAAAATTAATAGGCGCTATTTTATTGACGCGGTTGATACAAGGGTTGATACCTGTAACAATGATATTCGAGCTTACTGTTAGTCGACGACTTATGTCAATGTACCTTGCACTAATAATAAGTTGTTAATGTCGCGTTAATTATATTAAATCCAATTTGTAAATACTCGTATTTTGTGTAATGCGAATTGTGTTTAAACTATGCCAACTTTATTGTGAGGCGGATACGGAGGTTTTTATCAGTTGACTGTGATCCTATCTTCTCTGACAGTGTGATGCAATCTTTATCTATTATCTCTACGGTGGTGTTGTACCATGAATGTGGAAGCTTTTTAATCCTTTTGCCCACTGTTATGTAAGTAATCTTGTCCTCTCTCAGATGTTTCGTCGGTCCGTGAAAACGATAAACAACTTAACATCAAATGATCCATCAATCTGTCAGTCCGCGATATTGAAGCACAGATTTTGATTTGTTTTTCTATAGACACATGTGGTGCTTATTTTTTCATTAAATAAACATTTCAAATACACTTGCTAGGACCCACAATAATTTTTGAAACTCATAAGTGTGAGTCCAAGTTTTGCCAAAACAGCTGAGCGACACGCGAAAACCGCAAACGGTTGGATACCTACACCCCATCGCAAGCTCCCCTCTCTGCCTACGCCTACACGATCTGCTGTCGATTGCGAACACATGTCGTCCCACAGACGGACACGCGCACCGGCACCATTATACGTAATAGATTGGTTTTTTGACCCGTTCAATTGATTGCGGGGCAATTTGAGCGGCCAAAGGACGATCGGGTCGTCGGCGCGTCGATAAAATGACCCGACGATTGTTTTGCGCTCTCGTGTGTGCATTATAATATGCATATCGATTTGTCTTAATCGATTTTTTTCCATTCCATTTACATATTTCATAAAATGTTTTGTAAGATTAAGTTGTGCGTCTGATATGAAAATTTGAAGAGGGTGTAGAATTGTTTTTGAACAAACCATATCTAATCACATATTTATACTATAATAGTAAGCCTTCGATGGCCCCTCGCTACACTTAAAGTATCACAACTAGAGAACGTCCTGATTGTTATTACACCGTGTGTTTAGTTTTCATTGAGACTAGTGATTTTACTTACTAAAAGACAACGGAATGAAAATTTATATTTGTATCAAAAAAATTATAACGAGCCGGATCTGCATGTATTATAAAATTTAACGACATGCCTCTAAAACAATCGGACAGCGAGATCTATCGACGATATTCCGCTACTAAAGCATATTTCCTGTCGTTCTACCGGCACAGCTAGGGCTGTCAAATTATTTCTTTCCGATAAGAATTTTTAAACTTAGTCCACTTTTAAATTCTCGTCGAGAAACAGTTTTTTATATTTTGCCAAACATTTCTAGGCGATTTGTGTTCAATTGCGTATTATGAAAACTTCTGGTATAATACTTTTATCAGCATTGAATATATTCAATTACTCTTGAATATCATGGGCTCTCGCTTTCGCACTGCTCGTAAATATTTTTTAATACAGTTTGTTACAATTTCAAATGACAGTATACAATTGGCAACCCTATTTACATACAAGATGGACAAAAACTGCACCCGCCTACACTACGCGCCGTTGAAATACAATGTCTCATTAGGGGACACGCATTTACATAAAGTTGGATCGTAAATTAGCTGCACCAGAATACATATCCTTGAGGACAGCTGGCTGGGTGTGTGCAGGAGGCAGCTGGACCCGTCGGCATGCTCGCTCGATGCAACGACGGGTCGTGGGTTCAGACTAAACGCGATTTGGGTGCATGTAGAGAAATGTTTAAAAAATGGCTTCCAATTACATTTCATACTAAGTTTCGTATTAATATTGTTGTAATTGTTATTGCGGATTGTAATTTTTCCGTTTGAATTGTTCAACAGATATTAATACTGCTAGAGCTATTGCGTTTGAATTGGTAAACTAATTACTATGATCGCCAATGGAACTCTGTACGAGCATCGGGCTATCGCTGTACAACAGGGTGTTCACTTGATTACACGTTACAATAAAATAATGGTGTGATTGAAACCCGACCATTACGGCCGCGGCGAGTGCTCCGCGCCGCGCGTTATCCATGCGAGATATTAATTTAAATGTACTTTGAAAATTTCCTAAACATCCCCTGTATCACGGCGTGCGGGTGTACGATAAGCGATCGACGAGTTTCCCATCCCTCTGACACATATTTGTATTTCGTAAAAATGGAAAAGAAAAGTTCTCTCCTATTGTGGGTGGTCGCATATGGTAATTAATATGCAAAACTAAGAGAGTAGTTATTGCATTATAGGCTTTCAAGGATAGACATTTTCACACTTACAATTCTCCCTCGGCAGCTGCGTTCATTCAACGTTCGCATTGTATGTCTGTTTTAGAATAAACCAAGATATAAAACTGTCTAACTTTAAGAAAGTGGAAGACGATAAAGCAATTCTTTCATCAGGATTATAGCGGATGCATATCCTTAGTATTTGTTCACTACGTAAGTGATGAATTTTCTCGCTTAAACTCGATCGCAGGTCGGATTTGAATTAAACAGGTCCCTAAGGAATGCCCGAATCGCCGCGGGGAATTCGTATCGTACCGAGTTTTTTATTTGAACAAGTCCGAGAGTAAAAAAACAATAAACGCGCCCGGTCAAGTATGATGGATGGCGGGGGGCGAGGCGGGGCGGGGTGGCTATTAAAAAACAATAAGGCATAGGCGGCCTGTGTCTTCAACAATTTGTGCGCTCGGCCACTCATCTCTATACGTTTCGAATCGTATCGCCCGACGCCGTTCCAATTGAAACCGTTGCAAGCTACGCGCAGAGTCCGTTCTCCCTTGTCGCGCCCCACCTCGCTCCTAGTCTAGCTGAAGTAAATTGTTTCTGACGGGCAAATTGTTAATACGATTTTAATTGATGGACAACACGTGTCGTTATTGTTGGTTAGCGCGGGCGGTTTTTGTTACGATCCGTGTAGCGTGCGGCCGGCGGGACGATGCGACTGGCCGTGATGACGTCACACGGACAAATGACTGTCGACGACCGGTCTCCGCGGAAATGGAATAAAAAAAACTAATTTTGATTTTTCAATACCCACCATCATACATGCCGATTTTGATATATTCATTGAGCTGCGTATAAATATGGCGTACGTTGGAGAATTAAATGTATTCATATGTATGTATATTATCTGTTATTTGTCCGTCGTCTTAGTCTGGTGTAAATTCATACTTTACATTTACGTACGCTATCGTAACCCAATAGTATATGTATAAGAAGATATATAATTTTTATTTTTGTCAATTTACCCCTTGCAACCTTAGTTGTTGTTCTATATCAAAATGAAGTATTATTTATAGTACGGTATGTGGATACCGGCATGTATGTACATGCGGTGTAAGAACATTTTGAATATAAATAAACATAAACTATTACACTTCGTTTGTAGCTCAAGAAGGCGTGTTGTCGTTGAACGGTTTTTTACATATTAACGTGTTTGTTTTCAGGTAAGCGAATTCGTTAGTCGCCAAGTATCAAAACCATTAGTCCGGCGCAGTCGCCGCGCGGTGAGTATCATAACATTAAAATCGCTCGAGAGACTCGTGCCCACGTTGTTACAAAAACAAAACATCGATAAAACACGTGTAAACAAAACATTTCGCGTCATGCGCAAGCGCACTAAATCGTTGTTAACCACCGTTTAATAATTTTAAAAATAACATGCAATTCAGCGGACATTTTCAGCAATAGCAATACATCACACTGTAAGCGGTTGTTTCAAAACATAATTCTTTGCTGAATACAACGTGACTGGCCTCGTCGAGTGGTTAGAGACCCTGACTGCAAAATCGGAGGTCGCGGGTTCGATTCCCACCCGGTACAAACATGTGTGTTATGACCATATCGGTTTGTTCTATGTGTGGGTGTAATAAAAATATCTATACATTAAACATGCATGTATGTACATATGTTTACCATCTGTCCGGTTACCATAACGCGGACATTCAATTGCCTAATTTGGAATCGAATACCCGTGTGTGGAATTGTCTCCAGTTATTATTTTAAATTGGTTATGGAATGACATTTGTACTCGTCATTTAGAAGTTACAATTGTTCTCTTCATACATACACTGTATTCGAATAGGTACTTGTGATTCTCGATCAGCCAATAACAGTAATAAACAAAACGGACATAAATTATATTTTATAAACAGAGCATGTACATAGGAATCGTAGGTATGATATTACATACATGGATTTGTATATCTCATTTGCATATAACCTGTACAGTACACGTTACGTATAAAATAGTAAGAAGTATGTACAGAATATACTTACCACTTAACATGGCGAAAGCGTGCGCATCTGTCTGTCAGTCTGTCAGCTCGCAGGAAACAATGACAGGAATAATTCAAATGTTGCCACACGTGAGAACATGAGTTTACACGAACTATTGAGAACTTTGGCTTTCGGCCAGTTGATTAACTATAATTCGACTTTTAAAATTGATAACAATAGACAATGAATGGTGGAATTAAAAAAGCAATATAATGTAGGATGTAAGTCTAATTGAATATAGGACAAATACCTTATGGGCTAGTGGATATGCTTGTTGACTATATTGTAATATGTCTGATTTGGTCACAATTATGTTTATAAGGAAATTCACAAATGAATAATTCTAAAAATATCATAACAACAACAACTACAGAACATCACAAAAGGTCCCTAACGGGGTAGGCAGAAAGCATCTATATACATATATATGTATAGATCATAACTTAGTTATATACTTTCAATCACTTTTTGCGTTTTAAATGTCTGCATCTCTGAGGAATGTCAGTTCCCATCTACTCTTGTACTCACGATGAATGAAACATCACACATCATTCTCTAGCCGTACAACTGTCGGGACAATGCCCAGCGAGTAATTTTCATGGTATTACATTGCACTCGAATGTAAAATAAATTATTTAAAATCAAATTACAATTACCATACGCATAATCAATTCATAAACAGAACGTTATTCTTGTCATTAATAGTATATCAACGTTGGTTTAACAAAGGTTGTATATAATTAAATGGGTCAACGTCATTGGAGCATCTGCTGGCCCGCGGGCACGCTCCGCTGCGCCACACGTCGGCCGAGAGTAGGCTCATCACCACGTGTGGGGTCGGCATCTCTCGCACGCCAGTATCGCTTTACATAGGCGTGCTTCCTCCTGCACACGATCGGTCGGAAGTTACGATGATCAATCAGAACTAACTAGGACTATAGTCGGTAATAGCTAAGGCCGTAATAGCGACGCCGCTGTTACAGGGAAATTCTGAAATAAATAAAAGATGTTTAATTGGTGCAGTTCTAAGTCCACGCACGGCTATCGACTGTAAATTCGACAATCGAATGCTGGCGATACGAATTTTTGTTACACCCAAACAGAATCGACACATACCTATGTTCATCAAACAAAATGTGTGTCCTGTGTGAGTATCGAATACGTGACCTCAGACTCGGCAGGCAGGGTCCCCAACCGCTAGACCGAGAGGCCAGTCGGCTATGAATGATGAGATGCGATCCCCTGTGGCCAGTAACCGGTACAATATTACAACAGTAATCTCGCTCGCCTCCTGTGTGGTCGGTGTCAACTTACATGGCCGCGCGACGACGAACCCACATACAAGGAGATCGTTATTCAGTGGATGGGAAATTGTGCTTCGTTTACTATTCACACTAATATCAAAGGAATCAGGTGCCGAAGAAGACCAATAATTACCTATCTTACGAATAGGACAGGTACAGGCTGATGGGGAGTCAGGAGTCGGACTTCTGGGTTTATGTATGAGTCATGAATGTAGTAGAAGCATTACAGGTCTGCAAGGATAGAGATGTGTTCGGTGTTCTCTGCTTGGCCCGTTATGGAACTGGCGTGAAGGTATAATAAGTACATTACAATGATTTAACATCTTACGTAACTAAACGTATTAAAAATGTAAACGATAATATTCCTTTCAACGGTACAAGCGTTTACTGTCAAAGATGTTCAGAAATGAAGTGAGCATTTGTTGCGATAATTGAGCGGGGAGGTGAGCCGGCTCGGGTTGCTTCTTTTAACGAGAAGTCGCTGCGAATGCTGCAATTTATCCAAAGAAAAATCAATTTTCACTCGCCGATTTTTTTTCGGAGAATTTCGACGCAATAACTCTCTAGCAGATCGTTTGTGCCAATAAACAATAAACAACAATTTTCCCATACAAGGCCCGCGACGACCGGTAACTAAATAGAGGCATTAATTCGCCTAGGAATAAGGTCGTTTTTCCTTTGCGGTAGGCGCATATACGAGCTTGTCAATCTTCACGGTGGTACTTTCAACCCCCAAATATGTTTACTCATTGCTGGGACCCTATTGCCGTGGTGCCAGAGATGATGTTTGCTCGTTTTGACGTACAGTTTATTCTGTTAACCGTGTAACTAGTTAGCGAAGTGGGTATTAGTGGTCTCGGTCTTTTTGGCCCGCACCTAATTGTAGGTTCTCGACGCCTCGTACAAGCGCTACGGTTGTTTGCAGGGTTGACGCTTCTAGTGCTCTTACAAGTATTGTTTTGTTTTATTCTAGATTTTCGTTTTGCAGTTTGCTAAATTAGAAATTAGAAATATGTATAAAGTTAACGGACGAAGTTAAATTTTGTTTCGATTTTATGATTCAACGTGAGCTGAAATTCGACAGCTAATTGGTTACATTTCTCTTTAGAGTTTTAGTGGCATTTATCGTGATTATCATATAATCTCCTAGCAGATCACCTACTGACGTTTCGTATTATTAAATTAAAAAGTTCACATTAAGACATGAAATAAAATCAAATTAACAAAGACGCAGTATTATTTCAATGACTTCGCAGCATTATTCAACGGTTACGTTGTTATTGCTAATCAATGACGACGAGGAGGCGTAGTTATCGATTAGAAGGCGGCCGTACAATTGTAGAGTTAATAAAATTAATTCGGAACATGTCGGCGGGCGCCCTGGCCGGCCGGGCGGGCGGGCGGGCGGGCGCGCGGGGGGCGTGCGCGGTAAGCTGTCGGCGCGGTGTGTGGCGGCCCTAAGTCAGGGCTGTCGGCGAGCGAGCGCGCCGATCCCGCTGACTGATGGCCGTGCAGTTGTTGACTCTGCGCCCGCCATTTTTAATCTGTTAACCTTACCTGACGCGGCTAATTTACAGTTAACATCGACTTGCCGTCATTCGTTCCCGCAGCTCACAGCTCTCTGTGTATTTTATGCATGTAATTGGCAATTTTCTTAACTGACAGAGATATAAAAGAAGACCTAACGTATTTTTAGCTGTTCTCTTAGACTTTATCTTTCTTTTATTTATATAACAACATAACATCACGCTAGATCCCTAACGGGGTAGGCAGAAAGCACCGAGTGCCAAATAACTCTGTCTTTGCAAACCTGACGCGCTTCGTCTACATTCATCACTCTCTTCATGCAAACACGCCGGTTTCGGACACTCTTGACTCCGTTAACCAGTCTCCGATCTATTTGGTCTAGATACGACAGTCTAGGTCCTCTTCGGAGTCTACATCCATTCTACATTATTTTATTTATATTCTCTATATAAATTCATCAAATTAGATAGCCGTGTGTGAGGAGTAATTATTATTATACCATCAAACGTTATGTCTAATGCTGTAAGCAGATAGTTCCGAAAACTAAACATCCTTACAGACATGACGTGCTTCTTGTACCTACATGGGCCCCAAGATATTACTACAAATGCGTCGGGCAGGCACTGCATCAATTAGCCTGTACGTTCGATTGCTTTTTCTATAACATCATTTTAGACTTTTTGTTATTTAAATAAAACCTAGATAATTACATAATTACTATTTAACGGAGACAAGGTGAAGCGGTGTTGCCCGATCGTGTATTCATATAGCCTCGTTAATTACTCGAGGTAATGTATTAACATAAACAGTGGTGTACTTTCAACTTACACTAGTATGTAGCACTGGTGCCAGTGACAGGGCCAGTCGTCTCACTAACGGTTATTCTATTTATAACCCAAACCACCTCCCACTTTTGACATCAACAGATATAAATGCGCTTTCTAGACGAGCGTCCTACATATACTGCACCTCATTTACCAGTAAGACCAGTAAAAGCCTGACTGATAAAACGGAGGTCGTAGGTTCAATTCCCAACACAAGACTAGTAGTTGTGCGATGAGCACGTTCGCTTGTTCTGTATCTAATCGATATCTGTAGAAGTTATACACACTGTGTATATGTATATATCAGCCGTCCAGTTACCATACCACAGACATTGAATTGTGTCTTTTGGAATTAAATGACCTTGTGTGGAATTGATCCAATTACTGCCTTAAGATGTCTGAGATCGAATACATAATACTCTGTCTTCACGTCGTTTTGATTGTCCTACTACAAGAATGTGATACCGTGTCCTACGATTTGCCATCGGTTTCCCCCAACAGCTATATATAAATCCAGAATGAGATAAAACCGCGGGCGCAGGCTCCCCGGGAGCCTCCGCGCGACCAGCCGCCCGCGGCGCGCGAGCCGTTTTAATTCTTCCCACACACTAATGACATCGTGTTGTATGAATTTTTGTCATCGTCTTATTTCAATACCGTTAACATTAATTAGGTGGTTTGAGGTTATATTTTATCAGCGATTTTCTACAGTCAATCGATATTTTTGTTTAATCTCTGAAATTTTTCGACATAAAAGTGCAATTTTTATCTAAACCGATGATCGGTCTAAAATAGTTAAAATTTGGTAGCGAAATATTTGTGAATTCGTTTCTGTTGCAAACAGCCATTAAGTGGGTCTCAAAACAAATGTGAAAAGGGATATCACTCTCTAGACCAGCGTGCTACGACCTAAACCACACCTCACTTAGAATCTAGTGAACTCTTAATCTAACGAAAGCCTATATTATACAATAAAAAAATATACGACAGTCAAATGATATACGAACTTTATAGAACATAACTAAGAATTTAAACTTACAATGTATTTTGAAAAATGAACTTATTATTATTATTAAATTATTTGTCGATATTGAAACCTCACCGATGTTGCGCGCAATTATTTCACTTCAAGCGAAGCCTCGCCAGATACCGAGAGGGGACAGCTAAATAAAGTACAATTGAAAATTACCGCGGCTTATCGTCGAACGCGCGACGTCGATAACGACGCTTTTAAGCGCGAACGTCTCCACTTAGTCACCGGGGTCCGTATCAATATTATACGAAGTACACTTATCACGACGATAGTACTTGAAAATGTTGGCAACGCGAATTGCTTCGCCGCCGTACGCGATTATGCTCCTTAATGCACGGCGATGTAGGTGTTAGTTTGTCGTGTAGCTTCGGTGCGTGTATTATGTGTGCTCGTGTGAGGATACGTTCGGGTTGTTTATTCGAGTCATTAGCCGGTTATCGTTTGAAGCACCGAAACACGTCGGCCGCGGCCCGCGAAATGTGATTGCGGCGTGCGGGGGGCTCACATAACGCTCCAAGTATTAAGACAAGTAACCATTTGGAGGTAGATTTTCTGACTGTCTGAAATCCAGTCTTTAGCCCATTAATATATAATTGTGAACGCGTGTCCGATGTTTACCCGAGCAAATATTGAAAAGTGCCAACCCTACGATCTCTAACAATTTCATATTCAATTAAACCTTATTATTATTAATTATCTAATTAGTATCTTTGTAATTATTTTATGTTTTATAGCCTACCACAGCATATCACCATCATCCAGGGCCGACTGGAAGACAATGCCGCTAGGCATTATGTATGCCCTTTGTAACCTCTATTATTAGGTTTTACATGAATAAATAAATAAATAAATAAATAAATAAACATATCAATGCATACAATACTCAGCCAAATTAAATTTAACTGTTCATACATTGCTTATATAGCAAAATGCCATAACTTTTTGCAGATATATTGGTCTTAGTTTGGAACAAATGACATATTTTTATAACAATACATGGGTGAAATGCTAAATGTAGAGCTCAGGTAGCATGCAGGCATAAAAATTAAACTCTTTTGAAGTTAATGATACAAAAAATTTCAAATGTATGTACTTCAACATGGTTAATGTAAAGATTTAATCTACTATTCGAATCAATTATTGGTCTTCCCCATTTCTACAAATTGATTTGATCCATTTTAACACACAGTTACCATCTAAGGCCAATATTCCCGTGATATTTACAATTATCATTGATTAATAATAGAAAGGCCGTTTGCGAGTTATTCTGTTATTATGAGTTATGGCCTCTTAAAATTGACATGATAAACGTAGAGTTAATCGTAAAATGTCAAATATAATGATGCTTTCCGACAAGCGGAACTGCTGGACAGCGTCGACTCGAGCCTTCCCAGGAATACGTTATGGCGAAGCAATTTGTCACGCGACTCGATTGCGACTACACTAAGTGTAGTCGACATTAGAAATATTTCATGACATTTACAGGTTATAGGGTATTGTACATTTATTATACTGCAAAGAACTTAGGCTTGCTGTATGAGTGAACCAAAAAATCCGCAATCAGTACATAACAGAGTGTTAACAAAAATATGTCTTGAAAAGCGCATAAATACTAATGCAACTACATAAATTAATAATATTTTAAGAAATTTCAAAAGCCGCTTCATATTATTGTCTGATGAGGTAGCAGGTATGGTTATCCACTTTAACCAATCAAGCTTCAATACAGTATTGAGTACAGAGAAAAGTTAAGTAACAGTAGAAGAAAAAAGTAGAGAAAAGTAAAATTCGAGAAAACTGTCTAATTTATAGCATACAAATACGATCATTATATTAATTGATTTGATCAAATTGTTGTTTCATTTTAGTCTACTATGATATTTCCCAATGCATGCAAATTTTTATGTTCACTCTTACACTAACAGTGTTTAAATAATATAACTCTGCATTTATGTTTATTAGTAAGTCTAATCAACTCATCGAGTACATTATTACATTTAAAAAAATATTTTATGTAAATGTTCGTATAATGAATGTGGTAACTTGCCCCTCTTTCAAATCAAAAATATACAACAAAACAGAAATGTAACGTGCCATATAAGTTATAGATCGGATAGGCATCTCATTAATTGAGCGCATAACATGACGCGTTCAGTCACACAGTAATGCCAACGGTTATTACCTGCCTATCCTGGAGCGGCTGACAGTTTAAATAAGATTTATTTGCTGTTAGTTATATTGGGCTTAGCTAAGGACGAAAAAAACGATATGTAAAATAGACAAACAGATCTATAAATAACTACACATACACGACTCAATCACAATAAAAATTGTAGTGTATAAACCGTAAATAGATCTTTATGCAACTAATTACTCGATAATTCAGGCAAAAAATCATAGTGTGGCAGAAATTCCGAGCGATATGCAGCGCGCTAATTCGTGGGGAGATAGGATTGCCGTCTCATTAATTGAACGAACATGACACCCTAATCACACAGTAATGCCGATGTTTATTACCTGCCTATCCGCGGGCGACTGTCAACTATTTATTTAAGCTTTTGATATTGAATAAATTCAACTACAACGCCAAAATTATACGATAACCGTGCAAAAATAGACGAAATTATTGTTTGCAGTAGAGATTTCTACTGTATGTAGGTACCTCTGAATAAATTTGGAAATCGCAATTCTCAATTCCTATATACTGATTAGCTCAACATCTTAAAAACAAAATGTTATTGTTCAATACATATATGCAATAAAACTAAATATATAATAGTATAATTGTAGTGCATATGTATAATGTATATATAAAATCATTAACAGCAAAAACAAGAGTCAAGCGGGAAGAGAGCGCTGAGAAATTTCATTAAATACACTCCACATCATAATATTCCTTAGAATTTCACCAAGATACTGAAGTATAATTGCATTCTGCATGTACGGGGCCAATAAATAATTAATTTAAGACTGATTGTCTGCAGTTGATATAGAAGTTGGTACCTGCCGATCTCAAGTTTTTATTTTGTACCGACATGTGGTCACTGATTCCGCGGCCGATTGTTGCAGATTACTTACTAATTCTAAAGACTATTAATATCTAATATCTAACAACTAATCTTCAGATTCATTGCAACTTATTCCAATTGACGTCATTAAAAAACTATGATGCTATGGCGTGTTTGTTATACTCATATGTTTTATCAGTACCGCATTGTTCCACAGGTTCCTCTTTGCCTGTCTCTATTTTTATAAAATGAAAATTAATATAAAATATATTATATCCATTTGACTGACTTATGATAGTAACTCTATGAACAGCGTCGTGATTGTTCCAAAAATCAATGACTGCACCGTTCATCCGCGCAGAACAGATCATTGACGAACATTTGATTAAATCGATGCGTGCCACCGGCCCGTGAGGGTATAATAATTGCTCTGGTTCGATCCTGCCAATTAGTAACAAAATTAATTTCATTTCCTGTTATTAATATTTAATTATGTAGTACCTAACTGATTTCCGTAAGCCAGCAGTCACACTAAAATTTGACAATAACATTTATATATCTTCTAAGAGGATTCATAAAATATGTTATATGGAGTAGTCAAACGTGACATTGTAAGAAACCAGATTGAATATCAATGTATTTACTATTCGAATGAGAGGTTGTTTCGCCTGACTTCGAATAAAACATGTTCCATCTTCATTACAACATAACCCACTAATTAAACAATCTTCGTGATGGCAATAGTCGTCGTTGTTAACTCCCAAACTTAGTTTCTCCTGTGGCTCAGTGACCTACAGTCTGTCTTGGCGTCTGATGTGAGACTACGCCAATGGTTTCGGCCCTGAGCTACTTCAGGCCAATTTTTGGTTTGGTCTTCGTTCAGATCCGCTTCCAGCTCGTTAATCCAGCTGCTGTCTGGGTGGGCCTAAGGGCGTAATGGATTATCCCAGTTACGCTTTCTTATCACCACGATCCGCTCCCATTCTCTTTACATGACCAAGCCATCTTAGTGTATGGGCCGATGGTATGAATCCGACTAAGATTTCTTCTAAACGAAAACTTTAAACGGAAATACATAGACATTTCAAGTTATAGTACACCTACATGTAATACGTAAATTAATTAAGTTCCTTGCAATTGAATAAAGCTTAGAACTCAAAACGGCCGTTACTTCGCGTTACGTTGAAATATGCATAGAGCTAGTTAGGTATTATAGGCAACACTTTGATAATATTACATTCAGACATTCACTCGAGTCCAAAGTCTGCGTAACGATGAATGCACGTAATCAGAACATATTCAGAATCCCCTAAGCCACTCGATAGCATAAAACACCATCGCACTCTTTTTAATCAAACCTTTCTTTCAGAACGCAAAATTCACACAATACTTTCAATCCCGCCTTGTACATACGTTCACTTTATAGCACCTACGGCCACCATAGTTATCTACATCCCCTAAAATTCTTAAAACTTATTATTAATATGGTTACTTTAACGGTGACAATGTGAGTTATTTTTCTATTATACTTTTTATAATGATTTATGTAAAGCAATTTATTACAAAAACATAAATTTTGCTATATTTGAACCAATTAATTAATGAACAAATTCTGTACGGTTACCAAAACGTTTAGCTTTAATGAATTAGTGCTTAGTTCAACGCTTTTTACAAATCTCTATTGTGTATTTTGTAAAATATCCAGTTATTTCATTTGTTAATTCTAGATTGTTTCTTATCAAGCAGTCACCACATGTTCGCGACACGTAAATAATTCAAGTATATAGGGTACTGTTATTGCTAAAAAAATTATTAGGCATAGGACTGGATTTTTAAAAATGTCCGTTTTTAAATACGTTCTTACTACGTAACACTCGATCCAGGTACTTTTTAAAAATATTCCATTTTTATAATCTCAGTAAAAAGGATTTATTATCCAGTTATTTATTTAATATCACTATTTCTCTCTAACTACACCTTTTTACCGTTAAAACCATGCAACACAGAAACAACGTATGAAATACAGGTTTTAAAAATTTTACTGTTTGGAAGTTACACTCCTGAAATTTAAGATTTATCTGCACAAGCAAACCCGCGGGCAAAATCTAGCAACACACATAAGGAACAAAATTTACGAAAGGACATAAGGATCATAAGATTGGAATGTAACAAAGTGCGTGATCTTTTTTATGATGTATATTGAAAACAAATGTATATTGAAATAATGTAAACAAATACCCAAGCTCAAGTAGCAACGAGTGGGATGCCGAGCTAAGTCTGAACCGTCGGAGTTGGCGAAGCATCTAGTTTCAAAGCGGCCCTGCGCGGGTTCTTGATAAGTGGATTAATTACGTGGATGATCTTCCACCTAAATTAGTCTAACAGACGTATTGCGTTACACGTGATCCTTTCACGGTAACTACTCTATGCCTTTGTGTTGATGGAAATTCGAATTTTAGGGTTAGGTTTGTGATTCGATACAATATTATTCGACATACAGTTACGTATTAGCAAGAGACAGCCATAAAATCTGGGAAACCGTGGTGCGGTTGGATATTCAAAGTAAACTTTTATCAATATTGAAAATTCCATACCAGACCAAATTTAATAAATATGTACTTGTAATATACATGTAATGTTCTTTTAAATTATATTGTCTGTTATATTATTAAAATTAATTATTTACGACACTTGAACAAATATAGCTCAGCATTACATTGTGATTATATGTATACTTATATAAACGTGAGTACCCAACTGGTTAAAGAATCATAAGGATCGTGATCTATACAAACAGAACATGAACAATTACTATAAACCAATCAAATATTGTAAAGCATTCTTGATCTGCAGCTTTTCATTTTTATATGTAGACACATACGAATATCCAGATTTATTTAATATGATTTACATATGTATGTATATGTACAAATATTGAGGTCCAACGGTGCAATTTGTAAATTTCAAAAATAGTACTATCAAATTAATGAATCATAGGAATCGGTATCAGAGTAACTGTATTTGAACAGTTACCAATTTTTACGCGTATCTACGCATTGTGGTGGTGGTGAACGGCGCCGTGGACGGTCCGCGGTTGTCAAGCCCGTCAGGGGCAGCGGGCCGTGCGGGCCGCAATCGCGGGGGGCTTGATTACACCTGTCCCTCACGATTAATACAATATTGTGTGTGATTCAATTTGAATTAGCCGCCATTGAACCATTACCCGTGTATGTTTCGTATGGAGTATCGCATTTGAATATTTAGTAGCCAATTTAGATCGTGTTTCTATTGTGATTTGCCAACAGTACCCGCTCTTGGGAATATTTCATGTATGCCCGCTATTTGTTTTCCAAATTATGTATTAGTAGTGGTTAATGTAAGTGCAATAAATGTAAACCGATTGCTGAATCATAAGGGATTAAATTGTTCCTAATGTCTTAATAGTAACTATTATTGAAGCGTATTATCAAGATAAGCAGAAAATGTTGCGACTGTTGATTTCCATGATATCAAGTAATCCAGAAGAGTGAGTAGACACCTTCTTGGCAAACGTGCTTCATCCTCGGTAGCACTTCACCTACCATCAGACGAACTCACGGTCGGCATTTATGATATTTTCTATAACTCCGTCATGTTTGGTTTTATTTTTTTTTTCGTTACCATAAGTATGTACTTATTTATGTAAATGGTAACTTTCTTAAATATACACTTATTACAAAGTCCTTATCCCGTCTTTTAATATATGATAATGCTGTAATTGAAATAAGTATATTGTATATAGCTTAATAAAATCCTATATAATGCTGACTAGCTCAGCAACAGCTGTCACAAACACCACTAATGAATAAATAATCCAAACAAACAGATAACAAGAGATGCCAATTAAACAATACACTAATTAATTCCAAACATTGGTGTAGTGGACTTAATTAGAGTAGGCATCATTATTAAACGGGCGATGCACACACGCGCAGGTAACACAATATGGCCGATACAATGGACCGTTAATATTAATTAATTTTTATATTATTTGAGCCTTCATTAAATAAATAAATATAAATTGTAGTTTGATTAAAAGTTTACAATAAATAATATCTACGCATTACACTTAGACCACATACAGAACCTAAACGGTTTATAGATCATATCTAATATCTGAGAAAGAAGCCACACAATAAAGCGGTAGCTTTTTAATATCAGAGGCGAGAGCTGGCGGAACTGTCCCACGAAATATTTTCCATTAATAAAACGCGAAAAAGGAATATTACATATGAAAAAGACATATATCCGTATCGCCGGACCCGCCGCTATCTCCTTGGAAGGTAATAACTTCTTTACAAGTCCAAAGTCCGAGGGATTGAAAAGCAATTTCAGCAGGACACCCCCGCCCTAGCGCGGGGCCGGACTCACCATATTTCTTTTTCGCCGCTACTGTAATTCGCCTTTGATTTAATCTCGAGAAACAAATCTTAGAATGTGAAACTAGTGATAGGCATCAGTAGAACTAGTTTCGCTGATTGGATTCCTACCCCGCCCGTAACAGTCCGAATGCTCCTACTATTTGAATCGGTCACTGCAGATATTTGTTTGATTTTACCACAAGATTGCATTTTGTATTTTCTTAGCCAAGCCGCGCTTGAAATACGAAGTACGCTAAATATATTATCATAACTGCAATAACACAAAGTGTAGTTATTACAGCGCAGATAAATAATTATTTTGAAAATCTAAAACCGCAACATGCTTAGGCGGCGGTATTTTAAAGAATAACTCGGTTGAAACCATACCAAAAAAAAATATTTCTAACGTTTGATGTTATAGTATTAATTCAAATATCATAATATAAAAAATCCCTACCAAAAAAATTAACAACACTCGCATAAAAGAAAATACAATTAATTGTATTCATCCATCCTATGTCCAAATTCCGGCAGAAGTAGAAATATAATAATGACTGTATCGAACACATTTAATTTGATCATTACACTATCAAATGAATCGTAATAATAATCCCATGGTCATTATATTATATATCGAGTGTCGACGAGTCAATTTGTAACGTATCGGTGAACTAGGTGGAAGGTACACCCAGCGTACCCGTGGGCGACGACGCGTCTCGTTCGTATCGCGTTACGATACTGCCTCGCAACCAAACCGCAAAATATACTTTACCGAGTACTTTAGCGTGCGTCGGCCAAACAACTATATATAAACAAGCTCTTCGCTAATATTAACAGTATAAGCAGTATAAGCCTAGTGGTTTGAACATTCAGGCTTTCACTCCGGAGGGTCTGGGTTCGATCTTGGTGCGCACCGCATCCTTGTTACGTGCACTTTATAACTACCACTTACGTTTTATAACTATCACTAAATATCACTCGCTATAACGGTGAAGGAAAACATCGTGAGGAAACCTGCACATTAGAGATGTAATTAAGTATGGAATATTTTCTGAAGTGTGTAAAGTCTACCAATCCGCGCTAGGCCAGCATGGTGGACTAAGGCCTAAAACCCTCTCACTATCAGAGGAGACCCGGCTCAGCAGTGACCCAATACAAGCGTCGGAAAAAAAGCAATATATTGTATGTATTACAAAAGTATTGCTACATAATATGTAATATGTAATTATAAGTGATATCGGATGATTGGATAAGTATCAACTGGTTCTTCACAACACTGTCTTATATTATACGAGTATTAGATCAAAGGAAAATAAACTTTAAGGTAGGTAAGGTAGGTAGGTAACTATCTACCAGAAGACTATTTAAACAACTACTATCAAAAAATCAAACAATAAAACTAATTCAATTGTCTATAAATCAAGACTCTGTTAGATTTCCTTTTGCAAATTTACGTAACACCAAAAACGAGAAAAATCTATGTAAGCCCCAGTCAATTTGAGTTGAGACCGTCTCATCCGACCGGCCGGCCGCAGATCGCTATCACCTAAACTATTCCGAGCGCCTTATTTATATAATCTAACTATTTGCGAGGGACAAGCAGCCCTTATGATGTTATTCTCTTTTGCAAGCCTTTATGAGAAATCTACAAGAATCTAGTTACAAAGACTACAGCTGGCTATGTTTTTGCAATTTTTCATAATTGCGAAAGTCGGAACGATCAAAGCTAATTATTTTCCTTAATGGATCTTATAAGTATATAAGCTAATATTGCAATTATTTAAGGGTGTATGATGGTATATTCCGTTTATCTGCCCTCCGGTTTGATATAACTCATTCAGTTATATAACTTTGTTTTGAAATTATGAAATCATTTATTTTGAATTACTTAATGTATATTATAATAACCGACTCATGTCTGGTTATATAATTACACAGAATCAAATTGTTTCCCGAGTTACTAACCATAAAAATCTGTAGAAAAAATTATCGGTATAAATCTTTGTGCCTAAAAACACGTTTTTAGCTGTATTCCAAATGTAATTCTAGGCGAGGGATATTCGGGACAGGCAGTAGCGGCGCTCACGCGTCCCGCAACCATTTTCTGCGCGAACGGAACTCTATATTGAATACAATTCTAATAGAAAACACCTTTCACACTGCTCGCGAAAAACCGCTACGTTTTTTTTTTCAGTTGCTTTAAAATTCATGTGGGATTTACACTTTAAAAGTATGCCTAAAAAAACAATATTGCGGAGATTTTTATACAATTCCGATTACAGTTAACCTACGATTTTACTTAGTCGATTACAAAATAGAACGTTTAAGAATACGTTGACCGCATTAAGCAAACGCCAGTATTGTGAACAGGTCGCAGTCCGCGATCGGGCCATTTGCTACTGTTTTCAATTTGTCGGTCGCGACCATACATCAGCAGCGGCACGCAGCGGAAACACCGCTCCAGCTTTAATACACTTACGCCTGACATTTTTCCGCCCATTATGCATTCTTCTAAACCACTGCTTTCTGTAAATACTAGGAAATTCGCTTTGCCGTAAATAACCGTAAATTCTCTGTAACCTTGTTTCGACTTACGAGTAGCATTCGAACAACAAGATTCCGTCATTAGGGCAAATGATTCTGCGAAAACATTTGCAAACTTGTCATGTATTTTAAATAATAAAATTGTCTGAAATTTAACTGTCACAACCCACTCTGTTGATAAAACATCGAATTAGAGGTCAGTACGCAATAGTTCTCAAACATTTGTCGTGGAAATAACAAGTCGACATCGTTAGTCAACTGCGATGACAAATGCGCGCTTGTAATTGAAACGCGGGAGTGCACAACGTTTTCGTATATGGAACTAACTCGCTTATATAGTTTTTATCAGATTTTTATTTTAACTGTTATTTTCAATAATAGATACCTACATATAATATATTGTTTACTGTATCTGTATTCTGTAGAAAAAATGTAATAATTTTTTGTGTTACAAATAAACGGTTAATAATGGTTTTTTTACAAGAAAACTAAAGGGTTTTTCTGAAAATACTAAAACTAAAGTATAACCAATTACCAAGAAAGAATAACCAACAATTTAAATTTATAATCGAAACGATTTTTTATAGTACTTTCAGATTTATGAAAGCTACAAAGTAAGAAAACATTATCCATGGTATAAGGCAGATTTATATGAGTCTGTACGTTTAACGAGTTCATATGCATCGAAACCTTGGATCTGCTAAATAATTATCTCCCAACTTATCAGTACTGCACTATAAATGAAGTAAATTGGACAATTATTTTCTTCAATAAAATTTGCTACTTGTGTTGTGTGTGAGGTTACACCATGATATAAAAGATTATGTTACGTGTTTTACTCTACTACTACTTGTTTACACAAAATGCACGAGTGAATATGATACCTGCATTGGTCAAGTGAATTCACGTGGTCAGCACGGGATCGGGTTTGTGCTGTTATTAATTCTGCTAAATTAACAACCGACCCGACTCGCTTTCGCCGTTGACTCCACCAATGATTACCCGTCCGGTTTGAAACTTAACCACCCGCTTTGAAACACGTCACACAAATTAACCTTTCAATTTTCGTATCCCAGTCGGCCCATGTATGCGCGGACAACTCAATTATTGGCCGGCCGGGTGTAATAGCAAATTGATTAAATACCAGAACGTCAAATGACTTTTTGGATAACATAGCTGTTATAAGATACACGTTTCACCGAGATTTTTAGTTTTCGTTTTATTTTTTTTATGTAAGTATGCGTGAATGAAATTGAAGCAACTATGAAATATTACATTAACAGCAATAATCATTAGTCCAATGGTTAGAGAACTTGACTGCTATGTTGGAGTTAATGGGTTCGATTTCCACTCATGACAAAAATTTGTGTGGTTAGCACTTTTGTTTGTCCTATGTCTCGATTTAATACTACACACTATGGCCTTAGGCACTATTTTGGTAAGAAAATTGATGAAGAATCATCATTCGTCATCAATGTGTTGTACAAATTGTATAAAAAACAATAATGAATGGGGATTAAGTAAAAAAATCAACGAACTAGAACTTTCCTTACACTCAAAGATGTTTGTTAAGAAAGTTCCTTTTAAATAATTTCCATAAAAAGTTCGCAACAACATATATGTTTATTTTCTAAGATTATTTCTCAATAACAAAAAGAGCAAAAATTTGTTTTATTACAATATGTATATAATATTTACAAAACAATTTTATTATACTTAGGAAAAATTAGTTTTAACTTTCGTATACTGTGATCTGTAGTACCTTGCCGATAATGAAACGCATAGTTGGCAAATACTTTAAAATGGTCAGTACAAACACCGTGAATAGTGGGTATAGAGCGGTACTAATTTCTAGGCCTGTTGGTACGCGCCGGCCCACTGAACGTTCAAATTGCCGTGGCGGTGGACGCAGTGCTTGCTAGTTCATTACGACCCAATGTTTGCTACTCCACGAATGAAGTACGCGCCATCAGGAGGAAATGAGCGCTTTCTATGAAGAGGGTATTAACCTCGTTCAGTTATTCATTGCTAACCGGCTAATATCCATACGGCCCTACCAATTGAAAATGCATACAAAATACGAGAATAGAATAAACGCCGCAAATGTAATGGCCTAATGTTGCACCAAATGCGATGCACTCGAGACATTAATGGACTAAAGGTATTTTAAACTTTAGTACGGCGCTCAAACCATGATTAAGTAAAGCCGTCTTAGATTATAGTTTAATGGCGATGACATAAGTACTAAAACACAATGAGTATACAGAAATTAAACATGTCTTCTAGATACTTAATAATAAAAAATGATATAAAACAATTTACATATATATAGCGGAATTTGAGTACTGAGTACAAAAAAGCTCACGACACCAAAGGCCCAAGCGATAAAGCGCGGGCACAGTTTGTTCCCTACTTAATGTTAAGTTGCCAAATTTGCATAAAATCGGCCGAACGAAGGCACCGTTTCAAACTTTTGACTGTACTTTAAAAGCACTCAAATCAAAATTGCCAATAAATGGGCGACCTTATTTTTGTCATCACATCGATTCCCTCCCACCCGAGTACCTCTGAGAATAAATTACAACAGTTATGAACAAGTAATATGGCCACTCAGTTTTTGTAAATTGCATCTGGAAAATTTTAACAGAATTTAATAAATATATATATATATATATATATATATATATTTATATATATATGCTTTATTTTCGCATTCGTTTCTGTTTTCCTTCCTGAGCTTAATCAATTTATTGTAATAAAAGTGAATTAAATAAAAATAAGGGCAATATTTAGCATTAGTACATTCTATCCTTTAAGATAAGTAATAAATATTCCCTTTAATATACATAATAATCACTACATAGTATAAAACAAAGTCGCTTTCTCTGTCATTATGTCCTCTTGTTCTCTTAAATCGTTAAAACTACGCAACGGATTTTGATGCGATTTTTTTTATAATTAGAGTAATTCAAGAGGAAGGTTTGTATGTATAATAACGTCCGTTATATAGAAGAGAAATACTGTAATTTTTGAGGTTTCTAATGTGATGTCGTAAATAATTACATTTTTTCCGCTTAAATTGCAAACATAGGCTGAACCCTACGAGATTTATCAAAATAATATACTAAATATTGTACACATTGAAAAGGTTTACAGAAAACTCCGCGATGGTATATATATCTCTTATAGATATCCCACAATAACATTTTTTTGCCATTTACTTTTTACGACAAATAATGGCTAATTTTCGAAGCGATGTTAACCAATAC
>DWUN01000371.1:0-23791 GCA_018249975.1 Passova gellias
CACGCTGCCAAGAGTGTACGACTACAGAGAGAGAATAAAGTATATGATTCAAATCGATATGAAAATAATCCACAAAAAAATACCTTGATGGTTACAACAGAAGTAAAAACTTTTTTTTATCAACTTTATCAAGCGCGGGTCTGGAGCGTAGTCTACCACGTTGTTTCAGTCCGATTTGGTGGGGAATGCAAATATGAATTAACGTAGACGATCATACAAAAATGCTATTGCGAATAACATAGTGTTTTTAGAACCTAAATAACCTTTAACGAACATTTTACGCTCGGGCAAAAACAAATAAACATTATAAAATTACATACTACTGTGGATTGAAAACTTACGTTCAGATGTTAAGAATAATTAATTGAGACCAAAACTGCAAATATAATTTTATCGTACGTACTGGAAAATGTATTTTATATTCGAACACCACTACGCTAATATTCACAGCTAATAAAACATTGATTTCTTTTACAGTAGTATTCATACTAATATGAGTGCACAATAAGGAGTATAATTATAATACATGGCTGTGTTGGTGTGGAACGTAAATTATAATGTACGTGTGTGCGTCTGTACAACAGCGTGCTATAAGTATTATCGGGATCCGTAACACAATATTGGCAACACACCTATCTGCTGGTTATGTTTTTGGTGATTGCAAAGTCAATGCCACCGATAACAACGCCAACATCGATTATCTTCTATTAAAGTCCTGTTTTCAATTAATTGGACATTGGAAGTCAGTCATTCAATTAGCGTGTAATAAAAATACCGTAATGCGTTCGAGGGTTATAACACTGAATTAATCCATTAATTCATTAATTCGATTTGCCTCAGCTTCGATTGCTTTCTCACATTTGACTATCATAATTATCATTCTATGATTATTTTTCCCGATCTGTTTCTACGAATACCGTTATCTTCACGTGCATATTCATACATTTTGGCGGATTAAGCATTAATATACCCAACAATACGTATGATGAGATCTGTAGAAGCAAGATATATCAACTCAGTCCTATTAAGTACCTAAACCTATCAACTATAAATATTTTTTTACTACTGAAAGTGAAATATATGTATTTGGTGTAAAATAATAGTACATTGAACATATAAATGGTTAATTCAGTAGCTAAACCAAAATAGGCAGTAATACGATAATGTCGCTGTTCGCTTATAAATTCGATGAAAAATGTGCCCATTACTTTCACAATAGCTTGATGTGACAACCCTGACAAATATCCGCAAACATTTCCCTGCGCGATCAAAGATTTGACCGGATAAATGATTTTGCACCTTTGGAATACCACACTAACAAGCAGACAAATTAAAATGATCGATTTGAATGCGACGCAGTTATTGAGAGGCCATTCACGGTGCGCGGTCGCCTCACAAATTGGTCCCCAGCAAAAAATATCGGAAGCCGAAGGGTGATATAGGAAGTTGTACTGGTTTTTATTTCCTCCCCACACTACTATATCGATTCCCCACCGTCACCGCAACAGGGTGTCACTTTGAAATTTTTGATTGATGTTCCGTCTTTGTTGATGACAACGACAGAGTTATCTTTTTGTGTGGAAATAAACGTTACATCGCCGCTGCGCTCATTAAGGGCGAATACTTGCTACAATAAGCTTTCTTTCCTGTTTATTATTGTGTGAAATATTGCAAGCCAATACTATAACTGTATACCGTCACCGTAATTTCGTTTTCCTTCGACTTTTAAAAACAAGAAGATTATATATTTGAAATTTAATTTCAGGCTAATGAAAGAGGTGATTACGAATTAAGAGGCTAATATAAATTTTCCGAAGTAAATCATGCATTTGTTCTACGGGACGGCATTACACATACAAATAATCTCAGTACCGACTTAACAATCCTAGCGTAGATGTAAATTTTACACAGAACACGCTAGTTTCAAACCTAAATAATAACTCCTCATGTGGCGTGACATTACTTCCGAGCGCTTGGAAGTACAATTCTAAGATGTCATTTACAGACATGACTTGTGATAAATAACAAAACTAAATGATAATAACAATGTAACTCTATCTTAATCCTAAATAACAAAGGTTGCGATTTGGCCTTTTATTCGCCTACTAAAGATAATATCAGCAAAAATAGCACAGCACATTGTTTATTAAATCTAATGCATATTAAAATGTTGATTAAAAACTTTAGATAGAATCCCCGAGTCGAGATTAGGCCGTTTACAAACGAAATGCATTATAGGTTAAGGAAAAATATAATAGAATTTATTTGATTTCTTTAATATTAACAGTTAATAATTATTATTACACAACATTTGGTTGTTAACAAACCCGTGACTAATTTGTTAACTCTACCTTGCATGACGATTGGACCTAATATCCAGTCAACATTATGAATATCATAGAAGGAACTTACACAAAAACATCTCCAATAGTACCCCACATTACATAAATATGTTATTATGTTACATAAACCACCTTATAAAGTTCCAGTATGAAGTTAAATACACTTTCAAGCTTAGTACGTGTAGTCAAGGATAGCTCAGGTATAGATACCCGAACACAGTTTAGACGTCAGTTCTACTTTAGGTTCAATACACATACATAGACCTCAATTACCTACAGTACAACATAAAAAACCTTATCACGGGGACAGTTCGTGTACAAACGCCCTATGGGATTGAGATGTAAGCCATGGGATTGAGATGTAAAATTGTAAAGCAAGCGGCTTGTGCCAAACCGGTCCGCATTCAATGGGAGCTTCGCTTTTACTGCATCTATTGTTAACATTTTAATTGGCATTAACGTAGCCAGATTAGCATAAGCCAGGGGTCACCATCCCAATGCTACTGCGTAGGTAACTGCTGGTGGCAATTCAAATTAAATTTTATCCGTTTATAAAGTAACTAGCTTTTGCCCGCGACTTCGTCCGCGTGGAATAGTAGCTTCGGGCAGCATTTGAAGTATTTCAAAATAAATTATAGCCTAGGTGTATGTTGCCGAGGACTAATAGCTGTATAAGAAAAAAGTTTCATCGAAATCCGTCCATTAGAGACTGCGCGAAAGCCGGACAACAGACAGCCAGACAAATATTTCAAAATCAATTTTTTTGGCTTGTGTTACTTGTATGAAGACCCATAGGGGTATTTTTTGTAGTTTTTATTCAAAGTACAGAATTGAACTCTTCTACAATTTTATCATTTGTATAGATATAGATAGATATATTAATTTACTGTTGGGAAAACACTTTATAAATCATGTTATATGTACGCCGTATGTGTACGGCTGTTAGCGCTTTCTTTGCTGAACTGCATTGTATACCGAATTGAACGTGTGGAGGAGAGCAATAAAACATATTCTGCAACAGTAGTTAAACTGATCACGCAGAGCTTAGATTGGATGTGTATGACTTGCAATAATTCACATTTGACTTGTGTCTTACAAATGTACCCTTTTCACGTTCAATTCATGAGCCTAGATCATTTTTTAAGTTAAAGATCAGTCAAGACAAGATAACTAAATGTGGTATGATAAAGGGATCGATGAAATAATATAACACAAGTTTTAAAAACTTGAAACAAATTTCTTAAACTTTAAGTATGAATATGTTGCAAACATTTTAGCGTCCCACTGCTTTCTGCCATATGCATATAACTTATGTAATTGTTTAATATTATAAGTAAAGTTATACCATAATCAAGTACACCAACAGCATTTCATATTTCTATAGATATCTATTCATTATGCAAAACACAATAAAAATGTAATCATTCTTTAATTTCATATACTTACAACCAAATCAAATTACTGAGAGAAGAACCTATGGAAATAAATTTCGAATCCAAAGCCATAAAGTGAATGAAATGGTGTATTAGTGACCGAGCAATAAATTAAACATTTATAGTAATATTAAAGATCAGTAAAATTTCAATAAACGACAGAGGTTGTAACATCGTAAAATATATTGTGTAACCTGTCGGACCTTGAATTTTGACAATAGGTACGGGTTTTGCAGCAGCTACTACGTTCTACAGCACAGTCGCACTCTCGCTTGTATAATTGATTCGGTCAGCTTATTAAAAATAAAGGAATCAATTTGTTTAATCATATCCGGTATTTTATACTTTTATTAGGTACTATTATTTATTCTTTATTGTGCACAATATCAAAATTACAATACAGATTCATAACCTAATTTACAAAGGCGAGCTTAACCCTATAAGAAATCTCTTCCAGCTTACCCAGTTTCTGTGCGAAGGAAAATATATGTATATATTAAGGAGGGGTCAGATGTGTACGTATAACAGAAGAGATAAAAATCTACAGCACACGTAACATAAAAATATAGATATCTACACAACATTAATATGTGAAAACATATGTAATTGCTCGTATATAGTAATATGCATAGATTAGATTATTAAATTATAAACGTTATATAGTAAATATATACGCGTGATAATATTTTATAGATTATTATTAACAGTTGGTTATGACTAACGACATGAAATGATGAATCCAATACATTTTAGCGACAGTATAAGAGAAGACAAAAAACAAAAAGAAAAAAGATATTATGTTTGTAGTGAGAGGAAGTGTTCTCTCAGCCTTTTCTTAAATAACCATGGAGATGGACTAATGCGAATAGAATGCGGCAATTTGTTCCACAGACGTGCAGCAAGAACTGTAAATGAATTGGAAAAGAATTTAGTGTTCGAAAAGGGAAAGCTCAAGGAAGATTTAGAAGTGCAAGAACGTTTATTAAGAGGAGGAGGAAGTAAATGAAAGCGAGAGCGTAAGTAGGAAGGAGAAGACGAGTTATTAAGAATTTTGTAAAGGAGTGTTAAAATATGAGCCCATCTACGGTGTTTAATAGGTAGCCATTGTAATTTAGCGCGAAACTCCGACACATGATCGTATTTACGTAGACCAAATACAAATCTAATCGCTACATTTTGAATACGTTCTAACTTATTTACAAGTTCCTCCGTTGCGTCAAGAAAACAAACGTCGGCATAATCGATTACTGGAAGAAGGAGTGTTTGCGCAAGCAAGACTTTGGTTTTAAAAGGAAGAAGACTTTGTAGACGTCTAAGGGAATGAAATAAGTGATGTACTTTCTTACTGATGGAATGAATATGAGGACTCCAACTCAGATTACAATCAATAATTAGCCCTAAATTCTTCACTTTGTCAGAGTAGGGAATGCAGACACCATCGTAGTATATATGCGGGAGCACCCGAAGCTTGTTCCTAAGACGATTACTACCTATAATGATGACTTGTGACTTAGCAGGATTCACAAGCAGCCCAAAAGATTTTGTCCAATTATGAATTGCTACTAGATCTGAATTCATGCTCTGAGCTGCATTGGATATATCGGAAACGGGAAAATGACGATAAATTTGAAGATCATCTGCGTAAAGATGAAAAGACGATGAGATAACTTTCGTTATTCCATTGATAAAAATGGAAAAAAGTAAGGGAGAAAGGACACCGCCTTGGGGTACCCCAGCAGATAGAGAAGTCCAAGAGGAAGATGATGTATCCACCCTAACACATTGTTTGCGATCACGAAGGTATGACTCGAACCAAGACAATGCAGAAGAAGAGAAGTTAATAGAACGTAGAGTACCAAGAAGTATATCAAAATCAATAGAGTTAAAGGCATTGCTAAAGTCAAGAAGAGTAAGAATTGTAAATTGCTTATTATCCATAGCGTGTCGAATATCGTCCGTAACGTTAAGTAATGCACTAGCTGTACTGTGAAATGGCCGAAAGCCAGATTGGTATGGAGAGAGAAGACTGTGAGAGCAAAGATATTTGTAAAGTTGTTTATGAACTGCAGTTTCTAGAACCTTAGAAAGGATAGGTAGGATAGAGATAGGACGAAAATCTTTAAAAGATGATGGAGTGGAAACTTTAGGTAATGGAATAACATATGCTAACTTCCAAATAGCAGGAAACGTGTTGCTGGATAAGGAAAGGTTAATTATATCAGTGATAACAGGAGTGAGAATATCAAGAATAGGAAGAAGCATCTCCCGACTTACGTTATCACTGCCAGTCGCTCGAGTAGATATAGAGCAGATGCTCTTCTTAACTTCATCCTCCGTAATAGAGCAAAGTGAAAAAGGGACTGAAGACAGGCCATCGGATTTGGACAAAGTAGATAATGTAGCTATTTTCGTGGAAGAGGAGAGAGAAATAGGAGGGGAGGAGAAATAGTGGTTAAGAGAGTCTAGGTCAAATGAGTCGGCGTCGATGTTATCGGATAGTTTTCCAATCCCTAAGGACCTCAAGAAACACCATGTTTGAGCTGGAGATGCATTTTCTAATGCAGATTGTATATAGCGACGTCTAGCATCCCTACACATTCTATTACAAATATTGCGAAGTTTTTTGTAAGAGGTCAAGTTATCGTTAGTGGCGGACCTTTTATAAATAGACTTGGCTTTGTCTCTACGGATCATAATTTTCTTAATGCAAGGACTGAGCCAGGGAGCCGGTAGATGTTTGCGTCGAACAGGTTTAACTGGCGCATGGTGGTCAAAGAGTCTGATGAGTAGGGAATTAAATAAGGCCACCTTATCGTCCACATTGTCTGCATGGGAAATAAGAGACCAGTCAATTTCCTCTGCGTCTTTCCTCAAGAGGTCTAATTTTATATTATTGAAATTACGCCGTAAAATGAATTTCTTTTTTAATTTCGGTAAACGTACATTATATGAGATATGTATCAGATCATGATACGAAAAAGGTGCATTCATTTGACCATGAGAGATGACCAGTTCAGGCTTAGAAACAAGTGAAATGTCTATTAAGGAAGGTTGGGAGTTCGGGAAATGGTGTGTTGCTGAAGAGGGTAAGGGCTGTAAGTTAAAGGAAGAGGACGTGGCGATTAGTTTATGAGTTCGATAGTTGTCTTTTAACAGGCAAGTGTTGAGGTCCCCCATGATGATAGTATGGTCATATTGAGGGCTCAATTCGTCGAGTAGGGATTCCCAAGTGTTAAAATAATTTGTTTTATCATTGGGACTATAGACTACACCCAATAAAATTTTAGTATGACGAAGGTTAACTTCTAAAAAGAGATATTCCAGAGACCCTGTATATTCATTAGGTGATTGTTTAAGTATGGTGTAAGGAATGTAGTCACGAAGATAAATACAAACACCACCTCCTCCTGCACCCGTACGATCATTACGGACAAGACAATAACCTGGCAGATAACAGAGAGTGGAAGAGAGAGTCGGCTTCAACCAGGATTCCGAAATCAGTATAGCATCAATTAAGCCATTTTGAAAAGATGCAAGCATATCCGGAAAATGAGCTATTACACTTTGAGCATTAATATGCACCAGTTTCAGAAAAGCAGAATCATTTGAAAAAACATGGTGAAGCTTGGAGTCCAGAGGTCCAGCATCAGAAATAGACGAGCAGTTACTTGAGGCACTTTCATACTCATCAGAGGAACTTGAAAAGTACTCATCATTCAAGTCTAGTATATTACAATACATTTTAAACAGCAGATTAAATGTAGATATATGTATATTATGTAAAAACAATGTAGAAAAAAAAAAAAAAAAGAAAAGAAAAAAGTAGTTAAAATAAATAAGTATGTGTATAATATGTAATACTTAATTGATAAGAGAGGAAAAGAATAAATATGTATTTGTGTTACTTAATAAATAAAATAACTTTAGCAGAACCCACGAACTTCCTGCACACAGGACTGGTAGGAAATATTGAATGAAGGGAAGAACAAACATTATGGGCTAAAAAGAGGTAAGAAAAAATAAATAAAATAATAATAATTATATATATATATCACTACGGCGTGAAATAACAAAAACCTACAGATAACAAAAAAAAAAAAAAAAATAAATAAATAAATAAAAATAGTGATAGTACAAATATGAAAGAACATGTGATATGTACAATCTGAAAATAACACATGTAAAAAACTGACAGACTAGGTATTGACAATAAACAAAATTAAAAAAAAATATGCAATAAAAAGAAAGTGACAATTATAAAGAGAAATTTGTGTATATAAAAAAAAAAATAAAAAAGAATACCTTACTTAAGAAGAATTACAGATTATGGACAAGCCACCGAAAGACTGCTGTTAGGAGCTGTCAGTCTATGACAAAAATCAGTAGTCACTTGTCACTTGAATGTCAATATGAATACACATCAGTAATGCTAATGTTCAATGAACCTGGCTGAAGTATGAATAAATGAGTAAATAATAAGTAAAACAAGTACCCATGACAAAAATTACTATTTATAAGCCCAGTGAGGATGTGAATTAATATGACGCAGCCAGACTGACAAGTTAATGCTGAACAGGACACTTCATAATATAATAAGTGATTCGTTTGTAATTGAATTAATAATAAAAGATATTAACGCCTACGGGTCATTTTGTAGGCACCAGGCTTGGGTCTAGTAGTGGCTTGTTTGGCAGAAGATTCTTTCAGGCCATCATCAACACTCTCCGGACCTGGTGGATATTGAGACACCAAGCGTTCAAGTTCACTCATGGATTCAATTTTTCTTCTCGATTTGTCGGGCAGCATGATCGTTATCTTTCCCTCAACTGTCCAGCATTGTTTAACGCCAAAATGGCCACGGGCAGTAGTAAAAACTCTGTGTCTAGCTTTAGTAAGAAACTCAGAAATGGTGATTCCCGAGCCTTTCAGTATGGCTTTACTATTCCACACAGCCTGTCTATGATTAACTTCATGGAATCTTAAAAGTATAGGTCTTGTTTTCCCCTGGGGAGTTCCAAGGCGGTGGTAGACATTAACATGCTCCAATTTCACATCGGACAGCTTTAGTTGCTCGGTTAATAATCTCATAACAACATCACATACAGCTTCATTTGGCTTTTCAGGAACGCCATGTACTAGTAACACCTTTCTTCTCATGAATGTCTCATGCCTGTCCAAACCTAGTAAGAGCAACTCAATTTGGCTTTTCATTGTTGACAGTGATTGCCAAACAAAAGATCTGAATTCAGAAAACTCACGAGATAAGGTTGAGAGATCAGGATGTATTGACCCAGCTCCAGCTGCAGCTTTTTGCAGCTTCTCCTCGTAGTCTTGCATGCGTGACACAAATAGCTGCTCAAGTTTATCCATATTGTACACCAGTTGATTGTCCATAATGAAGTAGTGTTAATTAAACAGTCCCCGTTATTTGAAAGAGGGAGAAGTGAATACCACTATGTGCAGGAGGGTTTTGCAGATTACTGTTTCATAATATATTTAGACAAATCACACTTTAAACAAATATTAAACGAAAACAAAGAGGAGCACAAAATATATATGTGTTTTATTACATTCAGGTTTATAACAATTATATCTTTTCAGAGCGAGACAAAAAGCCAGTACTCAGTATAATAAAATACGTTTCATAATTAAATACCACTGTCTTAGTATTGTGTTGGAAAGTCAATGATGTACAACGACAGCAAACATCAATATATATCTTACCTGTATTATACGATTAAAAGAGCAAAATTACAAATGACAATGTCAGCGTGTTAAGAGTTTCTTTAACTCATAAGAGTTCTCTGAACCGCGAACCCATTTGGACTTCGTAAATGAATCTTCCAATTCGCACCATTTGCCGAGCTCAGGCTCAAAATAATCTCATTCCGCGTTGACTCGTTCAGTGCAATAGCACTATGCTGAATTGCACTGCACTATTGCAAGATTTTATTACCGAGAATCCAGCTGAACAAAGAATTGGGTGACGCCGTCTGCTCGATATTTCATTAGTGCAAGCAGTTATCGGAACCGTAAACTGTTATAAATAAATTATCTACAGGCTTTTACACCGCACTAAGTATTTATTAACTTAACCTAATACATATAAAACGTATAAATTGAAAACGTTTAATTTAAAAATGGATGTCTGTATTGCGGAATATACCCTCCACTACGTGTGTTACATCAATATTGAAAACTGTCTATGACAGTATATGGCTATAACATAACATCATACTGTTATCTAAAACATTGATAAAAAAAATACAAATTATGTAAAAAGATATAGTAAATTTGTATAACAAAATGGATATGTTTAATATCTTATGTATTTAACTCATATTATACTAGCTTTTGCCCGCGACTTCGTCAGCGTGAAATAGTGACTGAGCAACATTTGCAGAATTTTAAAATGAATTATAGCCTAAATGTTGCCGAGGTCTAATAGCTATATAAAAAAAAAGTTTCATCGAAATCCTTCCAGTAGTTTTTGCGTGAAAGCCGGACAACAGATAGATAGACAAAAATTTCAAAAGCTTTTTTTTGGCTTGTGTAACTTGTATGAAGACCCCAAGGCGTATTTTTTTGTTTTTATTCAATGTACAGAATTGAACTCTTCTACAGTTTTATAAAAGATTTGAAACTGTTTTTGATGTATAAATTCGCAACAGTCTCTACATAAAGTTATTCTTTGTTTACCGAACATGACGACCGTGAGTTTCACATGGGTCAGTTCAGCTATGCGCGAACCGTCAATTTGCCGCAAACCTATGTCAATAACCGTGTTTTGGAATAGTTAAACGAATGTTGAATTGACGAGACGAAGTTTACTGGAAAATTGACAAAACCTCTATTTCCTACTACTCCACGCGTGTAGTAACATTAACATACCACCGCAAAAGCCATGAAAAAGCTGGTACAATAAACTTGTGTAAAAAAAACAAAAAATACAACACAATAAACTTATATATGTTTTTTTAAGTATGATAAGTCTACTTTGGATATCCGAAATGGATTGTGTTAGAAAATAGGAAATGAAATAGTAGTGGAAAACCTACTGAAACTGGTGAAAAAGATGATTATGACGTTGTTTGTTATGGAATAATTATAGATAAAGTTACATTAGACTATACACCTTTTATAAAAGAGAATATTTTGCTGCTACAACTTTTAAAGCCGGTATCACTTTTACGTGGTACGTCTGTTCTGGTCTAGCGATATCTGAACGAGAAAAATGAGATTTTCCGCATTGTTCCAATTCGATGCGCTACATCCGTACATATTTCCCGCGTTTTTTTTAAATGTAGTGTCACCACTTACATTGCGTAAGTAATGCAAATATTCCGTCGTGTTATAGAGTGTTAGTGGGTACACGATAATAATTAAAAAATTGAAGATTCGAAAACTGCTAACTATACGTCTTTGATGCGATAATCTAATGAATTTAATGATAAAAGATTAAAATTATATTTTCAATTAATTCGCCTACATTTTCTTAAAGAGTCTGCATCATTGGGTGTTCCAATTTAACGTTATCATTATCGTTAAGTAGCTACCAGTAGAAAATTTAGGAAACCTTTAAGGCAGTTAAGATACTAAAGATAAAAAGATATCCTAGTAACCCGTATACACACTATGCACACTCGCATTGATACAGCGAAATAGAATAAATGTGCGTCAAAATTTCGTCAGTTACACAATCAGTAAGCATCTTAGAAATGAGATAGATAATTTGAATACTATATAACAGCAATGTAATAATAGCTTTCTATAACATAAATTGTTATACTAGATAATTTGCGACTAGTACTAGGAAATTTATTATAAAACTTACGTGACAGCGTTACTAAGTGAAACCTATCACATTAGTAAGAAACGTGAGAGAATTTGCAGCAAGACGGCGTAATAAATACGTTTTGTCTTTTCTATAGAACCGGACCGACTATCCCATTTCCGAGCTCATACATCTACGACAATTTTCGATATATTCGAACGGGACCTTTTATTCTCCATACAAGAACCAATCGTGAGAACTACAAACGCATAATAACCTTTTACAGAGTTATACAACATGTTGTAACTTGTCACGATATGTGAAATATCGAAATTGATTGTTATTAAAAGAATTTATTTAAAAAAAACTTGAAATAAAATGACTTTAATAAATTAAATAATTTTTTGTTATTAAATAAAATATACCTTTATATTAATATTTAATGTAGATTTCTAACAAGGCAGTTAAGTTTATTTTTTGTATCTCCAGCAATGAACAACATACTTGTATATGTAGTATTTGCACCACGCACACAGGCACAAACAAGTATAGAGCGTGGTTTGAGAGGAGAATGGCATATAACGCGTCATGCCGTTTCCCATAACGACATTCAGTTCAATCCTACCTTTAAAGTACGCCAATAGATGTTACACATCAATAAAAACGTTATTACAAAATCGCTTTTCCTCTATAGTTATCGTAATGCAACAAGTCTTTCCATACTAAATAGTACCAAACCGTTGCGATATTTCATTTCAAAGAAATTAATATTACGTATAGTGCTTAGAGAGCATGAAAAGGAAACAATCCAGAAGGGACAGCCGCCCACAATATGAACACAGACGTTGGCGCTAACGAGACTCATAATCGTTTCCTACTCCACACAGCTAGTCTTTAACCCCAAATGTTATTGCCGAGATCGTACATATGGAACAATGCACGCAGAGAAATGAAATTTAATTGTTCATAGCCTTATGTGGATTTCTTAGTAGAAATATAACATGAAGAAAATATCACTATACTGATATATACGAATTTAGTTATGCATCAATAATAAGAGAATGGTGAAATGTAGGTAATTAAGTACGTATAGATACAAATATATGTTCAAAACTATTTGATGTTAAATAGGGGGTATACTGCCTAATTAGATTTACGGAAATGTTTTGCTGCAAATTTTATAAGCTTGTTGAAATGTTCGCTGGGCTAAATATCGATAATGTACCAACATTATCCAAACAGGCTTGCAGTAAATTAGGATTAACTCGCTGCAGTCGTTCTTGTTAATAATCAACTTGAACGAGTATGCTACGCTGTTTGATTCGTAGTGGGGTCCGTACGCTGAAAAGAAGCTAAGCTGACTAAGGAGTTAGTAGAAGATACAAAGAAGTGTGCATGTATACAAAGAATCGGTTCCGCCAATATTGTATCAATCTCAATTACAGTTTTCCATAAATTAATCCTAATATGTTTTTAAGCGCCACATGAATTAATAAAGTTTTTCAGTATACAACTGCAAACCGTATTGCTTTTTTAACAAATAGTGCAACACTTTTGCATCCTCCTTTTTACGTTCTGTGCCGTTCATTTCGCAGTTGGTCCTGTAATTTGAAGCTCATTTCAATTTGAAGTTCTTGTTAAGCAACAATTTAAATTCCTTCTGTGTTATTGCAGCCGTTTTATTTTTTGTTTGCTTGTTGACTTTTGTTTCTTTATAAACATTGTATTTAATTAGCTACCCTTTCCGTATTTTACTAGATACATAAATATCATATTATTGCGATATTCATGGTACCCCTTACTTGACATTAACAATCAAAATACCTACGGATATTTCAAACGCGAAATAACTCTGTTTGCCTGTCTGTTATGCTTTCACGGCGAAATCGTTTTAATCATAATTCTAATCAAATTTAATGTGGATATAGATCAAACCATGCTAAAGATTACTTTGTTTTTAAAACTTAACATTATGGGAGTTAATTATGAAGTTGTATGAAAGAGGCGTCATTTCAATTTTCAACCGATCTTAAAATTGCAGAATTTCCTTATTTCATTCGTATCCTATTGTATATATTTAATTTTAGTGGTATCTTTGCCATTTTGTAGATTGATGGTATTTTTTAAATGAAAGTGGGCCGTCTCAAAGGTAGTATTAAATAGGTAATTTTAACTGCACTTATACATCGCTTACTGTGACACAGTATCAAACATTCTCTCTCAAGTCCAAAAGATAAAACACAAGTATCTCGTTGCACTATTTGGCAGCGAGAAGATGAATTACTTTACGTCGGTATCAATTGATAAATTGCTATCTTGTGCACGCCCTCTGACAGAATGATTTTATTTCAGCAACATCTAACCATAGATATTTTGTTGCTAATATACAGTGGCTAATTATATAAAACAATTGTTGGCTCTTTGTATTTTCAAAATAATATTAGAGCTAAGAACAATCTATAAAAAGTAAAAATAATTCACAAATATGAGAAATAATCTATAACGTGTAAAAAAAAGCGAAACCTATAAATCCCTTCGCATCATGAACTCCTTTAAGAAAACCGCCTATTTGACGAAGCACGCATAGTGTTTATATCCCTGCTCTCTCCGAATGGCGTTAAAATATTACTAGTAACATTGAAGCAGAGGTCATGTTCCGCAGTTAACTTGGCAAAAAGGTAATAAAATCCTGACCCTCGCATTTCAAATGTAAATCTTGGTCCGTTCGGCCGCAGACGCTTCAACATTTATTTACTGAAGTCTGCTGGACCCTGTACATTGTGGATGCCTATAGTTATAAAATTCTACTTGTTAACCTAAAAACTGCTCCGCCTTTTCTTGTTTGTTTCATTACGTATAGATTAAAACGAAGCTTTTTAAAATTGCATGTTGGTAAGCAATGATAGCCTAGTGGTTTGAAATTCAGTCTCCCACTCTGGGTATTTGGGTTCAAATACTTTCATGAACATCTGACTTATTACGTGCGTAAAATACTAAACATAAAGTTATAGTCGAAGTTCGCCGTTAATGGGAGTTGCGAATTGTTGTCTGCGTTATTTCATTTTTCTCTCCATCTCAACCCTAAGTACTAAGTTGCTAATATAATAATGACCTGATAAATATTCAGTTCATATACTTAGTTCAGTTTTCATTAATGTTTGGTTACAACAAAAAATAGCTAAGTTACATAATTTCGATATAGATATAATCTAAATACATATACGCAATTTTTTTTACACTGAGAAGTTTTTAGACCGTAGTCTACCACTATGAAAGGAGAACCGGTCCAGCAGTGGACCAACAATAGGGTTGAGGACAAAACGCTGTAATATTTTTTCTTTCTTCTTTCTAATATTAATTGGTTAAACAGTCCACAAAACGCAATTAAAAGTTAAACCGGATAAAAACTTTTAGCGAAAGCGTTTAAATGCTTTGATAAAGAAATAATTAACAAGTCAAAAAGAATTGTAATCTCCAGAGTTCGACAAAATTGGCAATATTGTAAATCATGTTTTAAAATTGGTATACTTTAACAGACACTACTGCGTTGCAGTTTAATGATGTAGCTGATAATATCGTATCTAACAAATTTTGTTCAGTAAAGGCATTTCACGTCGTTCCTCATTTATTATTCAGCGTGACATTCACTCCTATGTCATTGTTAAATATAAATTAATTGAATCAAAATGTGACCTTTCACTTCTGTGATCGTATAGGTACTTGTACTGAAATGGCTAAGCAGAAATTGTCATATTGTAATTTACGTTCCGATACGTGTACCTACTGATATGTCACAAATTGTCATGATAAACTTCATCGAATATTCGAAAAAGGAACACAAGAAATCTCTTGTATTGTTTTATTTTATTTTATCACGTGTCTCTTTTCTTATCTGTATTCTGCGCTATTCCCTTGTTACTACAATTGCTATTTATTGTATGACAAAGGGACGAACCTATACCCTGCGATTAAATTCGACAAGGGTTCGATCGTAATGTCCGAGTTATTAGAACCCGCTACTCAGTAGCAACTTGAAAACATAATTAATTAAAACATACGATAGAATTTGAAATTTAATATTTCAGTTCTATAACGTATTTTGTGTTGAAAACTAACACTAATTGTCTATGAAGACAGTTGGTCAAATATTAGCTCATGTTTTCAATTAAAAACATGGCCACAATAGTCGTCAATTTACCAAATTTGGGGATGTAAAATTCCGTTACAATAAAATGAAAACACTTATATTTTTCTTGATATTTTAATTTAAAAAAAACTCCACAATAGTTCATTTTTTTGTTTATATAGAACCAAGAATAGGGGTACATTATAGATAAATAAATACAAAGCATACGTCTCACCACAGCGCTATTAGTATTTTTTGCTCTAAATGCATATACATAGTAGGATTTTTGGTACCAATGTAAATGCGGTAAATGAAACACATACAATACAGGCAACATCAAATTGGTACGCGTACCGCTAATACCTGTCTATTCGCAATTAATTATTATTCACAAATGCCTCAAACACATTGGTTAAACATTAATGAAATATCAAATGCAACATGTTACGAACAATATTATATCACTAACAATTCACTAATAATTTTAATGATAAAAGTTTATACATTATCCCCAAAATTACCATACACAGATTTGAACAATTCAATAAATTGATATCAATACCATTTACGTATCGTTTCAAAGCTTTGTCCAAAATTTTTGCATTAATTTAATATACAATGTTGTTAATATTTTTATAAATTATTAATATAGTTCCTATATGTATTTATCTATATTAGTAATATTATAAAGAGAAAAGATTTGGGCGTGTGTGTGTATGTATGTAACGAATAGGAAACGAAATTGAATGCTACGTGATCACTGATCAATATAGGCTACATTAATTACTAGCTTTTGCCCGCGACTTCCTCCGCGTGGATCAGTTTGTATCTATATTATTTGCAATAGAAGTATCCTAGGAAATTAAAATGCTGCGCAATGTCACTATTCCACGCGGACGAAGTCGCAGACAAAAGCTAGTTAATTCATATTTTCGTTTACAAACAATTACGGAAATTTTACATGATTTTCTCCTTTGCGTGCCTCATTTCTGGAAAGAGGATTCTTACTGCTCGAGGATACACCATCGAAAGGATTATTGCGAAATAACTTGAACTTAATTTGAAACCATGAACTTACGCAAAGTAATGCCTGATATAATTCAGTATTTTATATGACAGACAAACGTTTGCGTCATGAAAGGCATTGATTGTACTTGTCCCGTTATGGTGCAGTTGTCAATTGATGCTTGTGTTCATTCCCAGTACAAGCTGTTTGATTTGCCCCCGGGATTCACGCTCGCTATTCCCTTTGCAGCTAAATTGACTACGTCCTGACATTTAGCAGTGGTTTACGGAAATCCGATATTAACCAATCCTGCTGTGAATTTGAGCTGAAATCACAGTCATTCAGTTATTTTATCATTATTTTATCAGTTCTGAAGTCCTAATACCAAGTAATAAAAATAATGAATAATACTATTAGCAACTAATACTAGCTGAACTAGTTGACAACTAACAGTCCTATTCCTACAGTCCTGTTCGAGGTCAGTTGCAGATGTCACGGCGACGGCGGAAGCTGACTACTGCCTCTTTGTTTGCTACTATCTTCGCAGAAAAAGGTACATCAACTTGCCTCACTAAAAAAGATTTAATAGAAATTTGGCTTTCAAAAAGGCATTTTACAGCAAAGTTTAACAGCAAAAAATTTTACAGCAAAAAAAATTAACTTGCACAAAATAGCTTTGGGATTTGTTAACTTTATTCTTATTTATTATATTTCTATAATGCAATAACTTACGATCTGAGTCTGAAAGTGCACATGTGTATGTACGATTTCAACCATTCATATCGATGTTTTGATAAATAAATGAGTTTGCAATATTTGCTGAATTTTTCTCAGTCAAGTCCACTACAGATATACCAGTATGCAAAGCGCATTAACCTTCTAGGTACAAAATGTACATATTGCCACATATAATACTAAAATATTTTGGACATAAATAAAATAAAAAACAGAGACCAAAACGATACAATAAATACTAGTATTTTAATAAATCTATATGAATGTACACAATTTTATTAAAGAATTTAATAATACATTATTGTACCAAATGTAAATACATAAGATAACATATTAGAATGCGTAATTGAAATTGCAATAGAATCTTGTATCACTTGTACTGTAATTAGGCATATGGATGATTTAATTGTGGATTAAATTAATAGTCGCTGTCGTAATTAACGTCAGTAATCTGCAAATAAATCAAAGTTCAATATGGCGTATTCGTCATACTCGTATGCTCGTAACTTACCTATTAATTCCGTTTGAACCATATTGATCACAATCAGTGTACACTTATAATTTCTCATATAAATATTTTGAAAACATATTCGTTATATTTTTGCGTCGCTGGTTACAAATAAACAGACCAGACGATATAGGAGGATGTATTGATTGCAATATCGTAATGCACTGACATCAAATCTATTTCATTATATCAAATAACAATCAATAGATTCAAAGTGCATTGTAGACTGCGCTTCGAATGGTGCAAACAATACGCGGCAATTGTCAAATTGGCAAAGCGGCATTCAGCGCTATCTCTATTGATATGACAGTAAAGGGAACGATTTGCTATTCCGTATTACCCCTTAGAAACGCTGAAAGGTTTTTTATCCAAGCAGGTCCCCATTGCGGGTCTCGGCGCGTGCCGCACATAATATTAGGTAACGTGGTTACGTACCATTAGCAGAGTTTCCGCTGTTTCACCCTGTCTCAATTCCGTGGGCTATTAAAGAGGAGATTTCATTATAACAATGGATCGTGAATAAACGATGAACGTGTCGAGGCATGCCTGTGACTTAACGGCCCACGCTGATTAAAGATTACACAGCCTTGCCGAGGATGAAGTCAAATTTTAATTTGTTCTCGCAAAGATTATACAGCATAAGCCTGCTCATGCACCCTAATTACTTATTCATTTAGAAACAGAATTGGTTGAGCTTCATGATAGTTACCGCAACGGCTTAATATTTTATCACTTGTTTTGATGTAAAGGACGCAGTTTACCTGCCGAATCCCGGTAGAAACAACGTTGTTTTCCATTGCATAAGAAAATGCGTACAAATGAAAACTGATTTTGTGATGATGATGATAGTTTGGTACCCTTACTTGTATCCTCTGACTGATTAAACTAATTATGAGTGGTAATTATGAATGGCAAAACTTTTCAAATCTCAAGTTTTTAGTGAATAATGAGTTGTATGTAGGTACAACATTTTTATACATATCGACTATTTTACATCCTACAATACTTAATCGTGTTTATAAAATTGCCGAAATAATTCGATAGTTAGGTACATATGTATATCCTTACAAACAGATGATAAGTCAAGTTCATATATTTCACTAGCAATGTTTTTCATTCTGTTTGTAAGCAACAAAAAATAAAGGACAAATTAAACTCGAGCAATTGTTTTGGTTATCCCGTGATTACGCACTTGCGAGTAGTTGATTTCACAAAGCAGCAATGCAACATTATTCTGATAAACGTTCAAGAGGATAAGCAGTCACGCTGACACTCGACGCCATCTTACTTAGAGACGCAACTGTCTATTCGACTTGTAAACGATTAAGACCGAATATTGGCCTACATGTTTGTAGAGATAAATAAGCATACAAGGTCGTTCATTCTCCTTTGATAAACATAAAAAAAGATTACGCTTGCGGCAAGACCCGCATACACTTTTCACGCACACGACATCCTTTCATGAAACACTTGCGATGAAACTTCATTCCAAAATTTATTGTTCTGAACAAAAGCTTTTTGAAACACGTTTACAATGCCGGCATGAACTTTCTAGTCCCAAAAACGAATAATTCAAATCAATTCTGTTACCAAACGTTACATGTTTGGTTTTAGCAAGGTTTATGAGTTTTCTCGGTTTTTTTGTACAGTATTGCTATTTATTCATTGCTATAATTATATTTAAATGTAGTAAACATGTAACGAACCCAGTGCCAAATAATTTCATTCTTACAAAATTTAACTTGTTTCTTCTACGTTTATGATTATCTTCATACATACGCGCCGGTTTCGGAAGTTCGGTCGAGATTAAACAGCCTAGATTTTGATAAAATAATGACGAAACAGATATACAACACCAGTATTGGCGGACGTAAGTCGTAGGAGGCTAAGACTTTATTAAATTGTGTACGAGTGTTTTATGGGGATTGCCCCGTGGACTACAATATTTTAATAAATATATTATGTATGCAGAGCGCACGACGGCAGACAAGATTAAGGTAAAGATGGAACTAATTTAAAGGGCAAGCTATAAAATTTCGTTTACAGGCGACTTCGGCTCAATACTAATTAAAGTTCGCCTCGCTTTCGCTTCCGCTAACTTTATTTAACCTCACGAGCGAAGAATCTTGAAAGCAAATTAATTGTGTAGGAAATCGATTCACACAAGTTTTTATACCGGTAACTATATATCTATAGATAAACGTTTAGTAATAATTAAGAATTATAATTTCAAAACATTCTCAAAAATCTGTTAACGTCGATGTGAATGTTACAAATATATAATAATAAATCACACCATTACAAAATTAGGTACCGGTTGTAAAAGCATTTGCGTAGCTCTATCACTAGCCGCGGGTAATCCGTTGAACTGACCGCTCAATGTGTAACTCGCTTAACGCTCCATGTTATCATCTACACGCGGTCGCCATATACACATACAAAACATTTGAAAAAATTCGTAACTTAGACACTTTACAAATCATGTATTAACATTTCAAAGATTCAACATTGCATACATAACAATCCAGTTCAACCAGTATAGGACTGTGCTAACTTTTGCATTAACCGCAATTATAAAAAAAGTCGAGATCAAAAGCTCCAATATAAAATTAGATGCGTTATATGAGGGGCCAATATACTGCCTTAACGCTACGTTTGTAAAAGCCCATCAACTAGTGCATAGAAAACACCCCAGCAGGAAACTTATTATGGTAAGAAACATCCACAAATTTACAAAAGTTAAAAAGCTGCGCTTGTAGTAGGCACCTATATAAAATTTTCTACTTTGGTGTCTAGTAAAATGCAGAGGAGCTAATGATGGATTCATTAGCACAGTTCATCAAAAACTTCATCAATACAAAGCAGAAAATACATACCGTCACTGTTAGTTACATACTGCACATCATTCACAACAAGTGATCAAATGCATGTTATACCTACAAGCATTGCAGCTGCACGTAAAAGCATTTTATTAATAAATAAATGTTTTGAGCTAGTATTTTATGTAATAGTTTAACGTGTTAAAATTGGGGAACAAAATACAGCTTAAACAATTACGTGTTGTAATACGTTGTACGTAATGTGTTTAGATTTGTGGAACGTTCCTTTTAAAACAATTCGTTATTCTAATATCTTGTATTCCCTCAACATTTAAAACCCATTATTTACAGCTCTAACTCGCGACATTTCTTTTGGTCCTCCCTTTTTCGTTACCCTCCAACGTTATCATCAGGTTATCCGTTTTTTCGTTATTTATATTTACATCCTGTCTTTTTATTCCCATTTTTAACACTGCCGTTTGCTTTTCAGGAAGAAATAAATCTCTATTAATAATTAATAAAGACAAAATTGTGTGTGTGTGTGATTTATTGTGTACATTTTTATTATACACTAGACTTAGTTATTTCATAATATTCGTACATTGACCGAGAAATTTATCGAGTTATAAATTTGATTGAGAAAGAGCCTCCAAAACTAATGTTAATAAGAATATTAAACTTACGATATTATGTAAACTCACCATAGACAACACCAAATTGAACTCAAAATGGAAAAAAAACTTTATAGGAACTCCGTCTAGTTTATACAGAGCATTTTATATTTCCGTTGCGGGAACTTTTTATCTTCTGCGCGTGAACAGCGATGTTCCATTAAGAAAAGACACATTCTCTATATTTTTAAACAGATAAAAGAGAAATTATTATTTCCAATGTCTCGTGGGTTCTTTCATAAATATAAATTTATAATAGGACATTTTTACTTGCCGGCTGTAATTCGCTGGGTATAAATCGTTTTTAATTTAAATCCTGAAAATGTAATTAAAACTCGGTGAGAACTTTATTGAGTTGTCATTTACTTGGCTAAATTAGAACAAGTTTGTTTGTAGAAAAGACACGGCTATAGTAAGGGATGTACCGCAACTCAAACAATTGACAATTAACATTTCTGACACTGACTGATACAGTAAATAATGAAATTCGTCCCGACTTCTATCATCGAAATAGCATTCAGCATTTTGACAGTGATGAAAGTGGCGGTACAAGGGAAATTGCGTGCAAACAAAAATTGCATTTTATTTAAAGAGTTATAAAATCGCTAAAACCTGTATTTATAACACCTTGCATTAAAACTTTACTTTTGACAGTAGATAATAATAAATAAGTTTTCATGTAATGATTATTATTACTATACATTTAACATTCATTCAAAATCGTATAAAACAATCTTCATTTCATTACTCACGCGTAGCTGAATACGATTTGAATGTCTGATAGTTAGACTATACTTATAGAATAGACAGTCAAACTAATAAAGTAACACAATGGACAGTGAGTTTCGAATTTCTAATCTCCACAGTAACTTAATAGACCCACTATTTTGTCCTCGGTGACGCTTAAGACGGCCAAAGTAACTTTCGTCACCGAAATTAATTCTATAGAAGATAATAATCCATTCAGCGGAACAACCGCGACTCTCCCGAGGGTCTTTACTGAAACCATTTAATTACAGCGCTTCAGAACGTATGAAATATCACGCTCGCCTTTCCCTTAGATTTCTGTGAATTCCCACATTCATCACATGACTTTATAAAGCGAAATGCTGAATATTCTCTTGGGAATCGTTTTCATTATGAAACGGCGGAGTAAATGATTACAAACTCAATGCACTGGCAAATAAAATCGTAATAGATTTATAATTAAAACAAGCTATATCAAACTCTTCGTAAATGCTTCACAATAAAGTGACGGAAAGCAAAACTACACCCGAGAACAGAAAGAGCGATTAATTCCAGACTACACTTTCGTGTATAATTCTAATCACTTATCCTAGCATGGAAATCAAAGGACAGATCATTTCGCTGCAGATCTCGACAGGTTTCGAGCTAATTGACAAGGGGTGACTGATTAATTATTGGCGAAACATTTCGGAAAAGTTACCGAACAATATGACTATAGGTTCTTTTACTGGAAATGTGACGGTGAAATAAGGTTGACGGTCAAAAACAGCAGCCCTCAATGACATCTTTTAAATTACGGAGCCATCGAAACTATGAGAAATATCGTCTGGTTTTTAAGCCCTTATAAAAATTAAATTGAACCCAAGGGATAAAAAACTGAAACATTGCAGTGTAACTGTGAGCGAAACCATAGATATGTTTTATTATCTGATTTATTGCGCGATGAAATACGTTAGACCTGAAATTGCTTTCACATAATTGTATTGAACACACCAATATTTTATTTAGTCCAGGGACAATTTATTTTTATTAGTTCTTCTTTTATTCATGTGATTTTATTTCATTGTATTCACAAATAGTTATATACTCGCATAATTCGAGTAGGAACTAATTTCGAAGTCTCGTATAAATAATAAAAGAGAAGTACCAACAACTGTAGGACCTATTTCAATGATTATTGGCGGCTGCGAACCTAGGTATCTTAGATCGCTTGGCAAATGGTAAGTACGTGTATTGTGTGAGCCATTGAGTCACTGAGAAGCAAAATTTTACATTCTATATACAATTCCGACAGATAACAAATGTGACTAAAAAACTATAATAGAAAATCGAATAAATTCTCTATGATAGCTACATATCCATGGAATTTAAAAAAACCATTTTGTACCTACAAAATCTTTCAATACTCACAAATTTGCTCTCTTGCTTATAATTAAGAGTACGATAAGGGCCCAATATAATATACCTGTCACAAGAAACAATATTTTTTCGTAATCGGAGATGAATTAGAAATTATCATCACATTATGGATTTTGACTGCCTCGTTGGTCGAGGATCGGGAGGTCCTGGGTTCAGATCCCGGGTTGGGTACTGCTGGATTTTTCTAATTTAGAATTTCTAGTAGTGACTC
>DWUN01000372.1:0-23781 GCA_018249975.1 Passova gellias
GTATAATTTGATAATTTCCTACTTAAATAGAATATTTATTTTATATATTACATAAATCATATCATTTATTTTATTGTAATTGTTGTTATCCACAAAATAGTTCAATTAGTTGTATTTGATAAATAAAATTATGTATTGCCTACATTGAAGACTTCCTGTAAATATTGTGTATAGTCTTAAACAATAAGGGGTATGTATAATTTTAATGTTATGAATAGAACATATGTTCCTTTACGCCCCGATTTTATTTTGCCGAAGTTATATATTGTAATATACATAACTATAGGCATGTAAAGATCTGGAACATTATATGATACTGTAGTGTTGTATAAACTAAGGCCAGGCCGTCCATATGTTATTTAAAACCTAAACTGAAAGACTGGGAAGATTGGAGATAATAGTAAAATTTGGTGCACAGAATTCCAAAATTATATTCAGATATAAAATCTATAAATAATTTGTGAATAATAAATAAAGCCATTTAATAGATGTTTATTTCTAATATTGATGCTTAGATGCATTGTTAAATTAGATGTTATTTAGAGAGATTGTGTACCTATATTTTTACAATGAGATATTTATAATGATAAGTTAGCGTGTAACTCTTAGGCATTTGTGTACATTTTTATAACACGATTCATGGTATGAAAATAATGAAAGATAATGTAATGTAACAGTCATCCGCATAAATTAAACAGTTCTAATACAATTAATTCAGTCTTTTATTTTGATTCTTAAAAACTTACTTTCCATTAATATGTTATAATTTATTTGTACTTAAATGTCACAGAAAAGTTAATTCTGGTCCACATTTCTATCAGCATCATCCTTCTTACATTGGTCCAAATTATTTATAACTTGCTGGACATCTAGTCTAAGCATCATAAACTTAGGGTCCAAATAATCCTGCAAACACATTATTTATCTTAGATACATACACGAATATTGCACTAAGATAGTACTTATTTAAATTAGAAAAAAATTCTCATAACAGAATTGCTGAAACAATTAGACATGTTGTCTGTCGTTATATTGGACGACGGAACCACAATACTGACCAATACCTAACAGTAATGATATTTATTTATACATCACGCTACTGAATCTGGGCAAACGTTTAGTGACAAATATAATAAATACATATTTCCGTGTTTGCCAAAATCAGATTTTTCAAATACAACATATTTCAAATAACAATCTATAAAGATTCTGAATTTATGGCTTATATTCAAACTCGAAAATGCAAAGGTTTCAAAACATTAAGGAGATCGTAAAAAAATATAGGTATGCGAACCTTAAAAGCGCCAGAATTGGATTGTGTAGCTGGCACACTTTCAAATTCGTTTACTTCATGCGTATCGTCATAGTTGGCAATGACCTCGGGGTTATATCTCAGCTTGACAGTTGTTCCTGTCAAATGCGCCATTTCCCGCTCCAACACATTCAAAGGCACCGCACTGTAATCTCTAGAAACCGTTGGGTTCACATACGGTTCTGGGACGGCGTACGCACGATCGTTGTATTGCGTGTTCCGGCATAACGAACATTGCTGTCTACTTTCGATTTGCTTTCTTTCATTGTGCAGACTCAGTCTCTCCCTAGATAATGCCACTTTTTCTTTGGCTATTTGCTTTTCCCTCGCATTCAAGGAAACGACGTGTTCTTGTATTCTCCGAATCCGTTCCTCGTATTTGTGTTGTGCGAATTCAGCTTCCGAATACTTCTTCTCAGCCTGAGCCTGCTTGTCCATCGCCGTTTTGGACAGCAAATCTAAATCACGACTCCTAAAACAGAAACGGGGGTAAAGAACTAAGTCAATCTCTTTTAAATTAAACCAGCAGTTTTGAGTTAAGGTTAGAGTTACTTTGCCAATACACGTTGTTCTTCCATGTGAAGGTCTTGCTTCTCCACGTTCAGTTTTGACCGTTCCGCAGATACCTCTTCTAACTGAGCTTGTAATTCTGCTCTTATTTTCTGGAATTTAAGATATTTTATTGAGTAAATGAAAATTGTATGATTATTATTCGATTTTGAATGAACCAGACCAATGCGAATAAATAGCATCGAAATTAGATTGTCTGTTAAAGTAACTGTCTTTAATTTGTTTTCATAAATGGTTTGTTAAAAATTGTAAGAATTAGTTTGGTAAAAGAAACTACTGGATCAATCTTTATGATACCTCCAAGTCTAGCTTCACGGTCTGTACAGAAGCTTTTTCCTTTGCGATTATTGTACTATCTTTGAAAACTTTAGCTTTTTCCTCTTCTATTTTAGTAATTTTTTCTTGATATTCTTTTTTTATATCTTCCTTTAGTACCTGTTAAATCAATATATTTTGTTGTATATCGTTAGGCATTTTAGGCATAGGCAAAATTTAAAAATAATGCTTTATAAGGAAATATATAATTACTGTGAACTTAACAATGAATCGTCTAATTTAGATGGAGATTCAATATGAATTGTTAAAAAAACCAAGTCAAGAGGTTGATAAATAAACTACAAAAAATTGTATAGTTAACTGTAACCTTAATTTCTTCATCTTGTGTTTTAAGAATATTCTTTGCAAATTCTGTTTGCTTACTAAACGTTGCTTTTTCAAACTCAAATTCCATTTTCTTTTGCTTTAATGCTGCCGATTCTTCTTCGATCATCTAGAGAATATATGAGAATATGAATTAATTTTCTCAATTTAATCGCCAAGTCTGGTCAAGGAAATATATTGACAATTTCAAAACATTTACCGCTGTCATTTGTTTCAACCTTGCCTCAAGCATGTGTACCAAATCTTTGCTTTCTGATTTTTCTTTTTCAAAACTCTCTCGTTCCTTTTTTATTTGTTGAATCATTTCTGAAATATCAGCCGGCAAAACAATAATGATGGCCTCGGGCAAAAAAATATTTGCTACGATCGTTTGACTTTAAAACGTTGTGTGTTAGGAAATATTAGTTTTTATATTTATTTCTAGATGTTCTTATATCTTCGGGTTACTGAGTTTCCTAAGGCCCGTGAAATCTGCCCATCAGATGAGTGTTATAAACTGGCCTAAACTCTTCTCGTCTTTTAAGGAAAATCATGTCCAACAGGGATAGATTAAGATGGCTTGATAAAGAAAATCCTTAATTATATAAGAAGAAAATAAATTTATGTGAGCAATGACCATAATGCGATTAAAATAACAAGTGTCGCGGTAGTTACCATTTATCTGCGTTTCTCTTATGTGAACACTTCGGTCTGTATTTTGCTGAGTCGTTTGTGCCAAAGATTCTATCTTGTGTACAAGTTGCAAGCATTGAGTTTTACTATCCTTAACGTCAACTAAAAGCTCTTGTAATTCCGTTGAGAAAGTTGCCGAGTCTTTTATGAGAACGTGTTCCTGTTTTACAGCGTTTCTACAAAAAAATGGAAGACACAACCCATTATTGTGCCAATAAATGTGATGTATAAATAAGGTGTACACTGTAAAAATAGTACATATTGGGTTTCTGTAAAAGTTCTTACTTCACATTCTCCATCAACGCTATGTGGTGTTCCTGCAACACCCTGAAATTCTCCAAATGTTGTTGTCGAAGCATTTCATATTCTGCCTTATGCCTTTCCGTCAAAGAGTTAATATTATCCTCAGTCAACTTCTTGTACAATTGATGGTGACCGTCTAACCAGCTTATCTTCTCCGAGTAAAACTTTACTAATTTATCACTTTCTTCCTTCATACGCTCTTCTGCTTGATTAAAGGATACTTCTAGGAAAGCTAGTTGCCGTCTATCAATTTTATTGCAAAAAATCCTAAATTAGTAAGGTGATAATCAATGAACTATAATTGAATTTCGTCACGAATTGTCAGATTCTTTAAACATTACTAATTAAGGGTTTCATTTTTCCTACATTAAGCATTCTAATGGTGTACATAATTCGATAATGAACTACTCGCAATAAACATTTTGAATATCTAATCAATTATACCTGTAGGTAGTCTCCATTAAATCTATTTCCTTATCATGGTTCTCTTGTAATGTCTGTACCAGTTGCAAGAGCTGATTCTTTTCCTTTTTCTGTAGGCTGTCTTTTTCTTCTACGGGTCTTTCAAATTCGTCACCGACATTATTTTCGTCTCGCTCATTCTCATTCGAACCGCCTAATAACGACTGAAATTTTACTTTTAAAAATCATTGTTATCAAGTAAGTAGCTGTGGTTCAAAATACCCCAGCATAAGCATAGCAGCATATTGCAGACTCAGATTCATGTTCAAGTAATTATTTCATCTTGGAGAAAAAAAATAATTGCCTTGATCCTCTGGGAGATCCGTTCTTGCCGTTCGGCGATGATAGCCTGCATCTGATGGCGGCGCTCCGCCTGTTGCTGCAACAATGCGTCCAGCTGCTCGCGCTGTGCCTGTGCGGCCTCGCGGTGCACACGCTCGCTTTCTTTCTGACGAACTGTACACCAACAAAGGCCGTTTTAAACTCTTAACTTGGGTTTTCGTGCACACAACAAAGATTTTGCTCAGTACGGTTTACGAAATTACATTTGACCATTTCATGCAACCGTTTCCATTTTAGCAAAAGTGCTCTTAACAGTAATAAAAGGCAGTGTATTATTAACCGAATAAAAAATATTTACCAATCCAAAAAAAATTGATATCCTGTAAATTATGATTGACTTCTACACCTAGATAAGTAAAAAGTATTTTAGTTGTATAATAACAAAATAATTACGCTGCATAGCCGCAAGTTTTTCATCCTGAGCCTTTAACTGAAGTGCTACCATTAGTTGAGATTCTTGTTGCTGCATGTATAATGCTGCGCCTTCCATAGTTATATCCTCAGAACTAACTTCTAATTTCGTAGATTGTACGTCAATTTTGTTGGAAGTGAAGATTTGTGCTGCATGATCCACATTGCTTTCATTACGTGTTTCTTTGTGTTTACCTATATCATTGGCATCTGTTACTTGAGGTTTCGGCGCTTCATTGATGGTCTCCGTTTCAGTTTCTGGTTTGGAAACGACGGCGGTCGACTTTTTCTTTTTAGTACCACCCCCAACTAACCAAGACGGCATGCCACTGTCATCATCTTCAGAGATTTCATCTTTTTCTTGAAAAACTCCTAGCCAATCATCACTAGACTTTTTCTTAATTGGTGGTTCTTTAGGTGTATTTGTTTTAGCTAATGATTTTTGTGTAACTGTTCTATGTGCAGTAACGCTAGGCTTAGATTCACTTTTTCTTAAAATAGAATCAATATCGAAATCTTTTTTTGTGGCCGCTGTTGCTGGTCTTTTTTGGCTAGAATCGGTCGATTTTATAGAGGGGCCTCCTAGAATATCATCCATTAAAATCTGTGAACTCTTACTTTTTTCCGGTGGTTTACCTATTTCCTTTTTAGGTTCTATGATCAGATCATCTAAAAAATTAAGATTGTCTACACTTGCTGTTATTTTAGATTTGGCCGGCGATCGACTAAAATCTATTTTATCGCCTGGAATTTTAGAATCGTCATGCTGAACTTTTGTTGCTGTCGATCTTACTGTAGCAGGGGATTTTGGCATTTCCGTTTTAGGAGCACTTTTGAATTGGGTAGAAGTAACTTCTGTTTTGCTAAATGAAGTGCCAAACATATCTTGATTAATCATTGCATCATCACTAGTTTTTGTTTTTGTCGTATCGTCTAAATCAAAAAGGGCATTTTTCTTTTCAACTGAAGGCATACTATTTTTCTTTGTAGGTTTCTTTTTCCCAAGAATATCATCATCAAAGAAACTATCGTCACTGCCATCGCTTAGTATTCCTGCTAATGGATCATCTAGATTAAAACTCATATTCCTTGTCAAAAAATTCGTCACTATCAATTAATCTTAGTGGAAAGTTGTTTTAATAAAATATGGATAAACCAGACTGATTCACCACAATTTTAGTTTGTTTACAAATTAAGCACCATGGAAACAGGAAGCTGAACGTAAACGGAATAAGTATTTCATTTTCAATAATTATTTCCAACCAATATACTGAATTATGCCTTAAATTACATCAAATGAAATAATGACAACAAATAGTATAAAGATCTTTACGACATTCGTTTGTTCAATAATAGTTATATAAATACTAAAAAAAAAAATTTTACCAATTAAACACATTTCTTTATATAGCGGAAAGGGACACATTTTGGAAGGATTATTTCACTACATTTATAATTTATAGTGCGCTTCTTCTGCGCACAACTCTAAAAAACATCTAAAATAAAAATAAAAGATAATGACCGTTAAACAAACATAATAATAAATTACATAAATACCATTTTAATTTAATGTTTACATTTAGAACTGTCTCTACCGTAAACAAAAAATATTAAATTCTAAGATGTGTTAGTAGCATTGAAAGCACCAAAAGCTTAATTTTGAACGCGCCCATAACGAGTGACGATTGACGAAAAATTTGTTGCTTCACGTCAGCCAGTCGGCTATATTTTTAATAATTTTTTCAAAACAACTGTAGCACAGTCATCATTTTTGATTATTTATTTATATACAAGGTTGTAAGTTAAATCACAATATGGAATTTATCGGTAAGATTTCATACAGATTTATGTGAAGCCGGTGAAGCCGTTTTTGACAATCTTTGGCTCAGTGATCCAAGTCTTTTGTTCTAGAATTTTTGCTAACTCACGTTCTTTTTAGCAGCTTCCGAAAAGGGCGATACAACAGAAAACCTTGATCCAAACTCGCTGATATCTAACGGCTCGTCAAAGACGACGGTGCAGGAGGAATCTACTGTGGACAATGGGAAGGCTCACATGGAAACTCCCGCGGAGAACGCGCCGTGCACTTCAGAGTCCACCGAAGACACCGAGCTCTGTGAAATACCGGAGCAAGTGGAATTCACAGTAGTTTTTAATAAAGTGAAACACGACATCACATTCGCACACGATGCCACCGTGTTAGAATTAAAAGCCCACTTGGAACGAATATGCGGTGTGCCGCAGTCTGCACAAAAACTGATCATTAAGGGCATGGCCAAAGACAACGTGACGCTCCGGAACGCTGGGATCGTGAAAGGAGGCAAAGTTATGCTGGTGGGCTCTAAAATGGATGACATATTGGCTGTAAAAGCCGCACCAAAGGTACAATCCATATCAATATCCAATGAGAATCAGTTAGTATACAAATTTCAATGTATTTAAGACTCTTCATTTAGATACTATTCAACTGTAGTGGTTAAATTATTTATACCTTAGACAGGACATATCTGAAAAAATTATAACAATAATCATAGATCAATTTATATATATAAACCAACAAATCTTTTAACAGGAAATTTTAGAAGAAAAAGCTAATAGCCAGTCCAATAAGGAACCTCTTTGCATGCAGAAGATCCACAGGAAAGTGTTAGATAAGGGCATCCCCCCTGATGTAATGCCTGGAATTAAAGGATCTAAGGTAAAGTTTTATTATGCAATAGCCGATGATATTTGAATAATACTTAGAAATTACAGTACTTTTTTGTGAATAACTTAATATGTTCACTGCCACCTACTCGCCTCGCGAATTTACATACATTTCGTTCATGTGCCGGTGACTCTAAGGTTTTCCGCCAATATTTCCAAACGCCTCTGTATTTTCTATTGAAATTCAAAGAGCAGACTAAATAAACGCTAATATAAACATCTATGCGGTGCCTCGTATTTACGACTATTTTTATAATGTAAGAAAAAAGTGAGTCCATCATGAAATATAGGCGGCACCTATGAAGGAATTAAGAAGATCGTATGGGCATTGAAACGTGTTTAACATAATCTATTTGTATGATAAAAAGGCAAAAATTATGCATGTTGTAAACGTTTCACATACTTATCTCTGATTGGATTTCAGGAGCCATTGCCCCCAGTTCCTCTAAGTGGCATGTTAAATAAACATGGTGGTAAAGTTCGGCTTACTTTCAAACCAGAACAAGACCAACTTTGGCTTGGAACCAAGGAGCGTACCGAGAAACTTGCCATGACATCAATCAAAAGTAAGTTAAGTTATTCAATTTAGATAGCTGTTAGATTAGATTAATCTTTTACTGTTTTGATTAACTTGTTATCTCTCAGTGCGTGCATGCTTAATTTATTATTATTAAACATTGCCAAGGTATGCTTGCAAATATGCACTACAAAATGATATTTATTTGTTATAAAATTCTGGCGAGCTTTTTTTAGCCGAATGTCTGGTGTCATTAAAAAATGTGTCAATAACTTCTTTTTCTATCTAGTGTATAATTCAATAAAATTTGTAATTCCAAGTAAAACATCATCAATAATTACTGAAATAGGCACTATCCATTTACAATATTCATGAACAATTACCATAATGTGTAATAACACAATAAAAATACATTTATATGCATATACATGTAATCCAATGTCTAATTATTATGATATCTTTAATTTTGTTTAATTATAAATTCTGTACTGTAGGTAGGTCATCTTAAAGACAATAAGCACATAATATAGTCAGAATTAATGTTCATTAATTACTGTAATATTAATGTAACTACATATAAATTTTCTTCCAGGTATCACATCAGAGCCAATAAAAGACCATGAAGAGTATCACATCATGGTAAGTTTTGGTGTCTCCTGCTGTACCTTTAAGGTGTACTTATAAATTACCAACCACATGTTATATAATAGTACAAATGGTTAGAATAATATCCTTAAAACAGTGCAGGAAAGTATTGTGAGGTAACTAGCACCTATTAGGTTTATCTATGTAATATAGAAATCTACATATAAGGCGTTCAAACTGGTCGAGCAGTTGCCAAGTATAATAAATTTTGACTTTGCGTTCACACAACACAAAATTAAAAGTACTATCGATTAATAGTAGGTATAAATGCAGCCTTCTTGCTTGTGAATAAAATACAACCAAATTAATTCAAAGCACTATCACTGCCGAAGTTCGAAGTTCGAACACAAATTTTTTTAGCTGTAGATTTTCATTTTGGCCCAAAATATTTTATGCTTAGAGTATAGTTATAGTATAGTATAGTTTTATGTGTAGAGAACTTTACAGTATGAAAAACATTTTCAGGGTCTTCAGCTAGGTCCGACAGAAGCTTCCAGGTATTGGGTGTATTGGGTGCCAGCACAGTACATTGAAGCCATAAAGGATGCAGTCCTGGGAGTATGGCAATTTTTCTAAGCACAAAACACATCTGTACTGTCCCATTTCTGTATCTATAGTCCCCTGAACTACTTGGGTAGTTGCAATGTATTTTAAAATTATGATTAGACATTTTAGCCCTAGCACATTTTTCTAATATCATTTATTTTTATTTGAAATCCTTTTGAAATATTGTCATAGTGTAATCAATATTTTATTTCTGCGACGTACCCAAACCAAATCAACATTTTATTTTTTAGAAGTGCTAGGGTGCATTATTTTTCAGGTTCTACAGATACACTGTTCTAACATGTATAGACGATTTGAAATAATTATTGTGTCGACATCTAATTAATGCATCAATGTTAGTTGCTACATAATTATATAATGTCTAATATAATCACATGTGCTAATAGTTAAGAAATGGTGTAACTGTGTGTTGTATCCATACTTTTTATGAGGATTTTTTGTGATATCATTATTGCCATGTCAATTAAAAAATTGTCCAACAAAATACTGGCATGTTTCTGGTCAAATGAGAAATTATTTATTGCTAATTTAAAAATGTGCATTTCATGCATTTGATTTTATAAGCTGTATAATAATGCTATTTCATAATGAATGTAACAATAAGTTACAACGATTTGAGCATTCGTGTCTCATGAGCTTATAGTCCCTTCAAGTTTCAAACCTGATCTCTATTTGAACTTTACAATATGTCATTTCAATGAGGGATTGGTAAAGAAAATTGGCAATTAGACTGTGAAATTTATATTCTATACTATATCTCCTATTATGGCTTATATGTATTTTTGAAAATTACAATAATTTTCAGCCAATCCTTCATTGGATAATTATGGTCATAGGATTAGATTAAAGAAAATTTTGAATTACTCATCTGCGTTTATTTCATTCATTCACAAAAAAATGGTAAAAACACATAAAATCATCAGCGAATAATAAATATTGTATTGTATAAAATAAAAAATCTACAATATTGTATATATTAAAGCTACTAAAGTAGTCACACTACAATACAATGGCACCAGTATGGCAACACTACACATAATAAATAACAACATACAAAAAATTTGGCATCTCGATATGTGTAAATAATACTTGTTTTGTACTGAAAGTGGCTGACATTTTCCAGAAATTATCCATACTCTGACTGTACAGTCAGAGAAAACTGTCCTTTAGGGATACTAGTAGCATGATACCACAGACGTGTGTCCAATAAGACTGAAATAGAATTAAAAAACTGATTATTTTTTAAAGCACAATGGATATGAATATTTTTGGTTTACAGGCATTGTGTTGCATGTGCAAAATAAGCAAAATAATCTATTAAAGTTCAGTGTAGCCTCACTTTAAAACATAATATTGTCTAACAACTCCTTTTTAAGTAGTACTGTATAGACACCTTTACTTAGTCATGTCTGCTCCTATAATCAATCATATAATTAATACAAGTATAAAAATATTCTAACCAACATCACCGGCTTCCACATAATATTCAAACTTGTGACATAAGTGTTCACATTCAGGCACTGGAGCAATTGACCAACTCTTGTTTCCCTTCACCTGACCCTGCCACATTAGACGAGGTATATAATCCAACTGGAATAACCAAATAAAACACAGTTCAATGAAACTTTTCATTTACAGCTACTACAAAATATAGAAAATTGTTAAATATCCAATTGTATATTTACATGCATAACAGCGCCAATTTCATATCCAAAAAATATGTTTTCTGTAGCTGGAAATTCAGCATCTTCCGGTAAGAATTCAGGAATGGAGTAGTACTGCCTTACTTTGGCCAAAATTTCTGGATGGCAGTTTCCCCTTAACATGAAATGACAAAGTAAAACTTATTCACATCATTCTCTCTGATTACTGGAAGGTTATCAGTGATACAATAATTTCTAAGGTTTGTTAAATTTGCACATGCAGAGATTTTTGAAATCCTTTCTATATCAGACTACTTTGGTGAATGTGATGCTTAAGAAAGTGAGCCTGTTAAACAGTACTATGCACAAAAATAATAATAACTGCAAAAACCTTCAAAATCATATATATTACACAGAGTTTTTTGTTTATTTCAATATTGAATGTTCCATCCAAAGTGGGCCACGCTTCTTATAGAACAAAAAGTAAATGAAGATATTTATAAGCATATCGAGTTTAAAAAGATGTGAAGTACATACCATCCAACATACCAAGGTTCTGTACCAGGTGCGTTCCTAGCCCTAGCCTTAGGCATACTGAACACATCCTTGAGTGTAAACAAATCAGACTTGAAATTGAGAAATTGACAACCTTCATCAAAGCTCTCATAGCTACCTGCAGTCTGTTCATACAGCCTTTTGAATGTGTAATAGGTAAACTCTTTCACTGCTCTCCAGTTACTTATAGCCTTTTTCACTATTATTGGTTTAGACGAATATGCATAGCGCTGAAAATAATGTTCAAAAATATATAAAATTACAGATCACTAAGGCCCTTACCGTTTTTAAGTATATCACTTACATTGAATTCTTTCTTAGTAATGTTTTCGAGAATAATAGGTTTCGTTGTATTGACACAATAATTGCAATCAGCGAGCGGGCGTGTCGCTTCCCACACTAGGTAATTGCTCGATAATAGACATCTCGCGCTTAATATATTTTCTACTTCTAAGCCTACTAAGATTATTAAGACACATATTGATATTGCTAAGATTATAAGCCAGTGATTTCTCTTGCTGCTTGTACCATCTTTCTTGTAATTACAAATGTAATGGAACTGATACAATACAGCCGAATCTAAACCTGTTCTAATTGCATCCTGTTGAATACATTGCAGTCTCTTCTTTAGTTTCCTTTTCTGTTTTAACAGATATACCATTTTAAAATTAATAAGACATTTGTCAATAAAATCGCACAATTGCTATTTTCATTTAAAATATTTTGCATACATTTTGTTATTTTATAAATAAATATGTAAACATCTCAGGCTTCTTGTATCGGAGATCGTCCTGTCACTGTCAGTCTTTCTTTTGACATCTTGACAAATTGTTGACAGTTGACACCTTACCTATATAGCCACTAAATGCGAATGCTAATTTATTCTGTAATTTAATCGATATTAAACGCATTAGATTGCATTCGTATTTTAGATGTTATAAAAGTAAAATTTTCAAGGCTCATGGGAGCTTTGCTTACAATTACGCTAATACTGTATATTCGCTGGTCTACCAATGATATCGCGCGTGACTGGCGAAATAAATGAGGCATCACATAGAGAAGTCTTGTTCTACTATATCAATTTTTAGTACATTGTAACCTTTGTTCGCTTTACTGTCGCTAAGAAATAAATAAGGACAAATATCGTTCGAATTACCGACAGCTAAAATTGCATGTTGTGGTGAAACCCATTACGCGTAATTAATTGAATAAAGTATATAGGAACAATTTATTTAGTTTATGGTTTGACCTGACGCTGTCAAGTCAACGAACTGATGAACTCGCTTGGCGGTTTCTGTATAGCTGGTTAATCAAACCAAGCCAAAAAATGCCTCCCAAGAAGCGTGATAAGGATAATGAAACAAATAAGAACTCTAAAATAGATCACTTACAAGCCGACCATGAGTTGTTTTTACAAGCATTCGAAAGTAAGTCTTGATAGTACCAACTGTTAAGTGAGCGTTCTTTAGCGGTTACCTTATGCATTATCGAAATTTATTCAATTAAAATTCATTTTTCAGAGCCCACGCAAATATACAGATTCTTGCGGACGCGTAATATGTTGTCGGTTTGTAATTTATAATTATCTATCATCCAATGTTATTGTTTGTATAAGAACGGCTCAAGAAGTGTTTGTTTGCCTTTCAGCCAATATTTCTTAATAGAACACTGTCTTACATGAAACGTCGAATGTCGCGAACAAATAAAAGTCGTAATGGCTTTAAACTAGACAGTTTGTTAGAGAAAGTTACATTAAAGAAGAGTACTGAACTACAACCTAACAGCCTGGGTGGTTACATGACACTAACATTTTTGGGATTCTACGATAAAAGCTTAGAAGATCCTAGAGACTATCAAGTGAAGGTGGAGACGCTACTTCTAAAAATTTGCCATAAGAAGAGGAAGGAAAGTTCGTCGGCTATCGTAGAAGTTTCTGTAAGTATCCTCTTTGACAACTAAATCATTTGAAAATGAAACCATAATAGTCCATAAATATGACGAATTTTAACACATTACTGCTATTGGCTTCACTTTTGGTTTTAGTTTTTAGGTAAAGGTCCACCAGAGAATGCCCCTTTTCATTTCTAAACTAATTCTCACTTTTATACAAAGCATGTTTCATAATGAACAATAAGATAAAAGCTAATAGTAGTCATATATATCTTAACATGTGCTGTTCTGTAACTTCTCCTGTAACTCATTGATATGATTAAAACTGCAATTGCAGCTTGATTGATGCATAGCATTGATGATTGAATACTTTAAATATTTTGCCTAATATTTATATCTTTTCTACCTAAACAATGCTGCTGCTAGCACTTTACCTTGAGTTTTAAAAAGCGAATGCATTTAAGTTCAGATTTAATTAGTAAAGATTCAAATGTGTGTTGCTAAACTACCAAATTTTGTTACCATTTTTAGATTAACATACCTCAATACAATTATTAAATAGGATTTCACTCAAGAACATGTCAGTCTAAAGTATATAATATCTTATATTGAAACTGTCATCATTCATTCATGAACTGTTCTCTAAATAGGTTTTTAGTACCTTAGACATTGTGTTTAGCAAATATTGCATTGACTTAGGCTGTATGTCATACTATCAGATAACTCTTTACTGCTGGCTCCATGTTAATTTACTTAGTCTAATCCCTGCAGTGCTTTACTTATTGGGATACATTTGTATTTAATTTCTCTAAGGTTGGCAGTTGCTCAGTTCCACTCAATCCGTCAACATCCGAACCACCAGCTATGGCGTCTGCAGTGAGCATTTCCAGTGATACGTTCAGCCCTTCACAAGGCCCCAATGTTAAGTCGTACATGTTAATGCTCCGAGTTACAGTGACCAGAGCCACTGTGAATGGGTCTAGTAATGGAGCATCCAGCTCCTCGGAGATAACTAACGGTGACAGTGATGGTAAGATTTATTCAATTATAATTATTATGTTATTATAATTATATTGTTTACATGTCATCAATGTCACTTTCAAATCCATACACAATGCCATTTTAGATATTCCATGATTATTATTATTAGTGTTTGGAATTTTTCTTAATCATTTATTTTATTATACAAATAAACAGTGATGTATTATAATAAAGCAGATATTAAATTCATGTGCAATTAATTGAATATCCTTTTTGTAGAACCACTAGCGAAACGCTTAAAGTCATCCGGGGAGCACGTGAACTCAGCAGGCGCCGATAACAAATGGACGAAGCTCTATGGCAGTGAATTGATAGTATATGACAAACACAACCGTTGCCTGCTCACAAACGGAGAGTATGACTTAGTATTGCATGACGCTACACCGGGCGGTCGCAGTGCTACCATTGCCAGGTCCCCCCATAAAGCACTCATGGCCCAATGGGAAACTATACCCAATGTAAGTATATTTTTATTATATAATTTTTATTTTTACACAGGAGATGATATAGCCAAAACCATTGCGTATGTCTGGAGAGTGATGAATTACCAACGCAAAACTCAGCTAGATTTTTAATTTAATAGTGTTCCACAATTTAAAATGAAATGTTGCCAGCCAATATAAAATGTTGCATATCCCATATTGTATTTTTGTGTAATATTACTAAATTATTATGAAACATAAAACACAATCTTCATCAATTAATAATGTTACTTGTTACAGGATAATGATCTACAAACAGAAACCAATCCATTTGACATATTCAAAGTAAGACCAGTGTTAAAACTGAAGCTGAGTTGGAGTCAGGAGCCAACAAATGGACTGGTGAATAGACCAAAGCTCTATCAACAAAGTAATGAGAATGGTGTCAAGAAGGAATCTAATTCGAATAAAGAAAGAAATTCAACACAAAAAGGCAGTATGGGTGATAGTAAAAATGGTGTTTTTTTTAATTTTTTTAACACATTTTCTGTAATGTTTCGAATGTTTTAAGAGGGATTTAAACATAAATAACCTAATTTAATATTTACTAGGTTATGAACATTTGTCCTGTATATATGTATTGTATGTATATCAATAACATAACTTTTTTTACATATATAGGTGACAAAATGAAATGTGAGCCGGGCGCGGGCGAAGGGAAGCGGCAGCAGATTATCTATCAGTTCCTATACAACAACAACTCGCGCCAGCAGACGGAGGCGTGCGACGACCTGCACTGTCCGTGGTGCTCGCTGGACTGCGTCACTCTCTACTCCCTGCTTAAACATCTCAAACTATGCCACTCCAGATTTAATTTTACTTACTTTGTGAGTAGACAAAATTGATATTTCAATAATAGTAAGTACAATAGTTCCCATAACTCAGCATCGAGTGTACGAGAGGTACCAATTGTAATGCTGTGTATGCGCAGCCAATACCGGGCGGCGCTCGGATCGACGTGTCCATCAACGAGTTGTACGACGGATCGTACACGGGCTCGCCGCACGATCTGATCGCGGCACAGGGGCGGGCGGGGCGCGCGGCGGGCGCGGGCGTCGCGGCGGGTGCGGGGGCCAGCGGGCCGCGCGCCGGGCCTGCGCGTCGCGCTGCGCTCACGCACCTGCTCATCTGGAGGCCGCGTGCGCGCCGCCGCGCCGCCCGCCACAGCCTCGCCGAGTTCCTGGAGCTGGACGACGCGGACGTGGTCGACGCGCAGCGCCCCTACCTCACCGGCCACAACAGGTGCGTTACATGCAAATAGGTGTCTTTAGCAGATTGATCTATCTACATGGTAGTCTTCAATGAAAAACTTTCATGAATATGGCGAAAATAGACGCTAAAGTGATGCATTCGCAGTCGACTTTTTAATAGAGAGTAAATAGTGAAATCAACCTTTGTACTTTTATAGTTACTTTGGTTTATTTCATTCGTGAATCAAAACAGAGTGTTTTCTTAAACTTACTCTTTCGTTGAGGTCAATTATAAACAATTTAACCACTATAGTTGAAACAGTCTTGGTGTACTATTGGTCTGATCTGCGGGTCTTCAATTCAAGTCAATTGCCATTCAACAGATTGTATCATCACACGATCACCTGTCTGCCGGTGTACCCTAACGAACTCGACATCGACTCCGAGAGTGAAACGGACCCCCTGTGGCTGCAGCAGAAGACGATGATGATGATAGACGAGTTCACGGACGTGAACGAGGGGGAGAAGGAGCTCATGAAGATGTGGAACCTGCACGTCATGAAGTACAACTACGTCGGCGACTGCCAGATTCCGCGCGCCTGCCAGATGTTCCTCCAGGTGAAGGGCAAGGAGCTCCTCGAGAAGAACCTGTACAGGAACTTCATCCTGCACATGTGCTCGCTGCACGACTTCGGGCTCCTGAGTCCGGTGGCGCTGTACCAGACTGTGCAGGCGCTCAACCAAATGCTGGCGGACACCGCCGAGGCCAAAGAGAAAATGCGCGCGGCGCTCAAGGCGCAGCGCGAGCACTGGGCTGCCGTGGGCCGCCACCAGCAGCCCGCGGCCGGCGAACACAAGCCGCCGCCCGCCGGCGCCAAGCTCAACGGCGCCGAGGCCTCGCCCTCCGTCCGGCGAAAGACGTCCAGCCTGCAGAACGCCAACAAGATGGCGCTTGCCGGCTCCGGTTTCAACAAGTCGTCCAGCCCCGGACCCGGCAACGCGGAGACCAAGAGGAAGATGTCCTCGGCGAGCATCCAGAGTCGCAAGCGCTCGTCGATATCCGAAAGGAAAAGCTCCGTATAGCGAACGCTCCGACGTCGGGTCGAGTCATGGACGCGTCTCGGTTCGCGAGGCCGCAGTGCGACCTGGAAGTAGCGTGGGCTTTATTTCTGGGAATCTCGTGCGGCCATTTCTAACAGGGAACTGGTGGAACAAATATCATTCTCGAACGATCTCCCCTTGTCTATCTTTTCCTGCATAATTTTACTATCAGCGTCGCCATGTGGAGTGACGATGGATTTTACGCAAAATTATGTTACACTAATGTGATTAGATAAATTTTTAATTTCGGTTCTGTCCGATTATGTTGTAGTTTTAAGTAATCGAAAGTCCATGTGATGGATGATGATAGTTAAGTTACTAAATTATGAAATTGTTGTCTGTTTGCGAGTTCAGAATTACGTTGGACCCTCTCGTGTGTGGATCGGACTTGGTAATAACGATTTTTTTGTATGTACTCGCGTTTATATTACATTGATGGTCTTTAAATATATAATTTAAAAGCGGTTGCATCTTCGGCGAATTTACTGTTCTTGTCACCGATCTATGCTGTTTATGATTCTAAGTACAATCGTTCGCTAGTCTGTACTTTACCTTAAATGTCTCTTTGGGTCTATGAATACACAGAGGCCCCGACCGTATGGAAGTAGCCCCTGCAGTCGGGGGTATTTACCTCGAAACATCAGTTTCATATCCAATTTGTCCAAACCCAAAAACAGGGTATGTATTCTTGTATGCCTTTTACATACTACTCCATCGTACGCTTTCCGTTTCTATGAAAAACAATATTCCGGGCAGTAAACGATTTTGTATGTAGGTATTGTTAACTTTCTTATTTATTGTGTTCAATAATTGTATTTACAGTGTACTAATTATACAATTACATTACACGTTTAAGGTGGCAATCGATAGGTATCAAAACTATAGCATACTTCACCGCATCGGATAGACTGATTTTTATAATGATAATAATAATAATAATAAAATGTTCGAATATCGTTAGACATACAAAAAATTAGATTGCACTCCGGTATATGAGAATTTGATCGTTATCGCCGCAAATAATAGTTATCAGGTGGAAGTGAATATTGATAGGTCCTAGTACAATCTGTGGTCGAGAGATAGGAAAAAAAAGGTTTGTCATTTAAAGAAACGCTAGATTTAGTAAATCAAAGACTCAAATTATACACGAATACTACTGTAATAAACGGTCGGACGTTTATATTGAAATGTATTATAAGATTCAAGTGTAGCGCGAATGTTAACGGGAGAAGTGGTTTTAAGCTTTACGGATAACACGAATTAGTAACGAATCGGTGAATACTGATAAAAAAAGAAATGATTGAGTTGGCGTTGGCTATGATTGAATGTGGTCGTCGAGGACGAGGTGCGCTCCGGTGGGTACGGGCAATAAAGACTGCAATATTCCTTGCTTTAGACTCGAGCGACTGCCGATATTTTAGTAATAACATAACGATATCGTCGCTGCGATTGCATCGATACGATAACTAAGATGGACATTTTACACCCCAAAAATGCTTTACGTCGTAACACTCTGTTCAATTATTACCTTATGTAATTCCATTTTGCGATGTTAATTTAAAATTGTTTTGTTATTTTTGTATTGTTCTATTTTGTGTAACGTGCAGTTATGATTTGTACTTATAAAATGAAATACAACAATTATTTTTAATACCATTTTGTTGCTTTTTTGTTTTTAACTTCTTACCGAACAATCTGATCTATATTCGTTTGGTTACGGTAGAGTTTTGAATAGATATTACTATATATACAAAAGAAAGAATCGAAATTTGAACTGTCAACTGTCACCAATGGAAAATGGATAGATATTTGACAAAGTTCACACACTGAAATTTATTGTTAAATATGTCATATATGAGGAATGCACACAAATTACCAGATAATTGTAAATTAGACACGCGTGGTACCAATGATGGGGTGGATAGCAGAGGTAAAATATATTTGCAGCTTGTATGTTTACTTATATTCTTACATTAATCAATACAAAAGATTCTGCAGAAGGAAAAATATGTACGCGACATCAATTCTAAAACCTTATTAATTGCTCTAATAGTAGGTGTTTAGAATTTGTTAAATGGCAAAAGGCAAGTACGCCTATAGTATAAAACCAAATGAAGGGTAAATGAATAAATTACGGACGTTACATAGACAAAGGTAAATTAATATTTACATGTTACATTGCAGGCGACGTTATCAATTGCAATCCAACAGATAGCTGTACTTACTCTGGTATGAATGTATCTATATTTGTTGTATTTTATGTACATAAGTTACGGGGTCATTTATGTAACATGACCTATGTTATGCAAATTCCTTTACACGCTTTAAAACTTCACAGTCACCGTTTCGAAGAAGACGTCTCTTACCGACGAAGAGGCCGGGCTGTGTTCGAGCCAGAAATCTTTCATTAGTATTCACTCGACCGACCATCTCTGCCAAGTATCAAACTCCGAAAATCTATTAAATCTCGATGAATGTAACCTGGAAGTGCTGAGCCTAAACGAGGTGTTTCCTTCCACATCGGACGAAAGCCTCTCAAATGGAGACGAATCACCCGTGCGAAGAAAACATAAGAAGAATAGCAAAACCAAAAGTCCCGTCCAAAAGGCGAAGCCGGATAATTTTAGCAAATCTACCTATGTTCCGAGTAACAGTAAATCATCGACCGTCTCGGGAGTTCCAAGAGAATCGATAGAGGGACAGGCGTCAGGATATTCAGACTTTGACATACCTAAGAGTACCATGTATGTCGTTGGGTCAAACCCTGGGGAGCCCAAAATTTCCTATCCAGATCCGCCAAAGAAAATGTCGAAGACCGTGAGCACGTTTTCGCTTAATAGTTTAAAACAAAATTTCAACATATTTTCTCACATAACGCTATCCATATATAACTACGTACCTTCTACAATCAGGCCTGCAGAGTTGCTCAAAAATATGAGTAGGGGTACTAACGGTCTTATGGCGTACCTATATCGTTAAAACGATTCAAGGCTGTAAAAACTTAGGATATACATACATTAATTGCAAGTTGCAATTTCATGTATAATACAGTTATAGTGAACGGTGATAGCCTAGTCGTTTACGTAACAGCCTGCTACTCCGGGAGTTTGGGATACAAATTCTGCACATACATATATGTGACTTTATAAAACTACGCCAGTTTTAAAAATAAAATATCTCTTGCACTGAGCGCGAAAGATTTGTAACCATATATAGCTTCGAGTTTTCCTTATATTCGATATATACATACACTTTGGGTATCCTGATAAGCTGTAACCTTAAAATCTTTCCGTTATCAGACGACATGAATATATGGAATACACGTGCTGAATCATGTAGGCAGCTAGACAGATTTGAATACATTTTTCGCACGTTTCTATGAATTACAAGCTTACAAGAACTGTTAAATTTAAAGTGGTTGCAGATGAAAAAATTCTTACGCAACATCGACAAACACAAAAGCGAACAGAATGGTAAGAGCAACGAGAAGGCGATAAGCAAGCTGACGACCGTGAGGGGCATCCTCAAGGACGGCCGCTGCGGGCCAGAGTGTACGGGCGACTCGTCCATGCACGATGCAGAGGAATTCAATGCACGTAAGCCAGCCAGTATCCTTTTATCGATGGTTAAAGATAAAACCTTATTTGCCAATCAAAATTATATACATTTTTTTGCCAATCAAAATTATCGACGGTAATCTTTTTTGCCAATCAAAGTCGTCGACAGTAATCTTTTTTGCCAATCAAAGTTATCGACAGTAATCTTTTTTGCCAATCAAAGTTATCGACAGTAATCTTTTTTGCCAATCAAAGTTATCAAAGAAGTTTTGCTTCAATCAGATATTTTTTGTCACAATGATATTGTTTACAGCAGAAGACTATTCTTTGCCCTACTCCATGGACTTTGGACCCCAGACGTATTCTAAACAATTTCCAGATAAAAACGTTTCATTTAACACGCAAGTGGTGATCATACACTTCACCGGAGATCTCTGCGTGGGCCAGAGCATTGAAACTCTGAGCAAGGAGAAGGACCAGCAAGCGAGAAATTCCGAACTCAGAAAGACTTTTCTCACCAAATATAACGAATTTTGGCCTACACAGAAATAATATGAACTTTCTTCCCATGTGAGATTTTTCCAAAAATTCTCATTACCAATAATAATTATTATTATCTCAATTAACTTTTTACGTTGTACCTATGTGTGTTCAAATTATTGTTTTTGTAAACAATTTATTTATTTTTATATTTATTGATATTATAATAAGTAAACGAAATTGTATTTTTTCTGAATAGTATTAAAAGTAATAGATATACATACCAAATTAAAATAAAGATTTAAGTCAACATAGGTATTAACTTTATTACTTCCCTGCCTACATTTGATCTGTAGAATAGTTACTTCGAAAAACTTAAATCAATTTTGTACTATCAAACTACTCGGATATGTTTAACACTCGATTGATACCTGTTTAAACAGCATTTTTGAAGCGACAAAGAAAGATTCTGAATTTTCAAAAAAAAATTTAATATCACAATAATGATTGATCTTTTTATTCGCTACTATCAATTCGGTTTAGATGTTATTTTCCATAACACCAACTCATTGACGCGGTCGTACGTGAAGTACTTCGGGAAGTCCAGAGGCAACTGTTCGACCGTCCACTGGGAATGTACGTTTTCTGTCTTCACCTTGCCGAGTAACGTCAGGAATGTTTCGTAGCAGGGCGCCACCGAATCCAAGTGGTCTATCGTGAACACGTACCGTTTTTCTAACACTACGTATAACGTTTTGGGCGGATTAGTGTTCAATATTCTTTGTACGGTAGCCACAAACGCTGCCGTCACGTCGTCGTCGTAAATGACTGAAATGTACATGATACCTATTAAAAATTATTTTTTGAAGTGAATTCGTCGTTGGCAGATCATAAATTTACCAACGTCATGAAAAATTCCCGTGTTCCGCAGTAGAAAAATGAAATGGTCAGAAAAAGAACAAAACTAATGTGATAATAACCATTTTTCTGTATGTGCAAAAAATTTCTTATTTCAAACCTTTAAATCTGAGCAGTAAGTGTAAAAATGAAAAGAATAGATCACAAAACATTTTTTACCTCTCTCAAAGAGAATATTTATTCGAAATTGAAATCAGCCTTACCATTAAAATTATTGTGTCTGTATACAGCTATGCAATCACAAAAAGTAATCTGAAGGTGTTTGCTTCAAAATAGTAAATATTACATACCATCGGCAGCAACAACAATGTCCGCTGTTTTAATTTCACATTCTAAATTTGAATTCCAGTTTGTATCGCTGAAATCCAGCGCCATCACTTTGAACTGTGACTTCATTAGCTTCGCATTGTACTTCGCATTTTGTTTAATCAGTTCCAATATTCCTCCTAGGTCTATGTCTATAAAAAGAGATGATATTGTATAATTCAACTAACTAATAATTTTTCACTGTAATTATGGTACAGGTACAACAATTTCTCTTGATTGACTAGATACCTACTTGCAATTGAAATCATGAAATATGGATATGGACATAAGAACATTATGAAATCAAATTTACATTGATCCACATAAGTTGTATTAAATCTCTCAGATAATGGAAACATAGGTTAGAGAAGTAATGATGTATAAATATATTGTCATTTAAATACAAGTCAGTGATAAAAGGGTAACATTTTCAAATTCTGTGTATATTGTAACTTATGTGTATGAAAGATTCAATAGGCCCGAAATTATCAAATGAATCGGGTTCATGCAAATGAACATTAAAAAGAAAAGGACTTAAGCAATCAGAATACCTGTACAAATAACTTTCTTAGCATAAATGGCTGCCACAAAACTCGTAAGCCCCGTGCCGGCCCCTAGTTCCAACACATTCTTGCCCTGTAATCCTCCCTTCACACCCAAATATATGAGTAGGTCGGCCAATAGGAATGCACCTCTCCACACTTGTAAGCCCACTAAAGCTATTTTTGTTTTGAAACTGTGCTCTGAAAATATAAAACTTGTCTTCATCACTTTTGCTATATTTAACACTGCCTACTTCTAGGGTGTTACAAAAAACTTGGATATTCAAGATGCCCCTTCAAAATGATTTCAATCACATAACCTTAAACATGGTTCACACATATCTGATGGACAGGCGGGCCAGTAACCAGTATCTCTTTTAAACCTTTCGGGTATGCTCCATGATTCTGCAACTGTGCTAGACAACTCATGCCCACTGGACCATCTCATGGCCACAGGACCATCTCATGGCCACTGGACCATCTCATGGCCACTGGACCATCTCATGCCCACTGCGCCCAATTTAAAATACACAACTGATAAATCTATGAAATTTATTCTCTATATGTTTTTAAGAACATAAAAACCTATTTTAATGACTTCTTTATGTGGTCTTTCAATATCCAAATCATCGTCTTTATCAAATTCTTTCTTATTCTCTTTCTGGCACAATAAAAATGGAAACTCCGATATAACATCTGTAAAAAGAAATTATCAGAGTTAATGTAATAATTTTATATTTATTCCAGAGAGAGTAACATTAGTCTTACATAACATAACATCACGCCAGGTCTTGAACGGGGTAGGCAGAAAGCAAAATAACATTAGTCTTAGTATATATTAATACTAGTAGACCAGACCACGCGTTGCCGTGGTTCAATTATGATAACTCAATCTTTTATATGTAACAA